>JAODAL010042129.1:0-35165 GCA_025379985.1 Phyllomedusa bahiana | reverse complement strand
GGAAAATGTGCTTTTTAAAATTTAAGTTTATGCTCATGTTACTGTTCCCCCCTTTTTTTTCCCCCTTTGTGTCTTTTTGCCCCCCTCCGGAGTGTAAGCCTGGTCTGGGGCCCAGGAATCAGTGGGGGGAAAATCTGTCGTTGTGGGACGATGGCCCCCTTTCCCCGCATGAAGACTCACCCTGCTGTGTCCCCTTTGGGTGTAAACGGGAATAGGATGAGTCCCTTTTCCCCCCAAATACGATCTCCACCCCTCTTCCTTAAAAATTTTAAGTGGAACGTTGCCGGTTTTAAAAACCCCCCGGGTTTTTAAACGAAAAAAACCCATTTTAAAAAGGGAAATGAAACCCCCAAATCATTTTCCTCCAGGAGAGCATTGGGCCGGGCCCCTGGGGAAGGTTTCCCTTTTGGGACGTCATGGCTGGGTGACTGTTATAGTGCCTCATATCATACTAAATCCAGAGGTTTTGGCGATATTTTTTTCCACGCAAACCTTTTCCCTTGGTGCACGAATACAGGGGGTTCCTGGAGGGACGTTTCATTCTCATAGATGTTACCATACACACCCGTCGTTACTAGTGTTGAGCGATTGCGTTGGCTATCGAGATCGATCGATAGTCGATGGGGCCCGCTATCGTTTAAGGTTTTTCGTTAGTGGAATCGATTATGCGCGATGACCTTTAAAGTCAAAGGGGAACAACAACACCTTCTTTAAATTACACCCAAAAAAAGGGCTGGAAAAGCTAAAATTTAACTTCCACAACAGTCAAAGGGGTACGTGCTTAAAATTTTAAGGCAAACACTTAGGTTTTTAAAAGTCCAAAAAAAAATTTCCCAGACCATTTTATATCCCTGTCTTGTCCCAACCCCCCTTTCCCCCTTTAAAAACCTGCATCCCCCAAAAAATTTTTAAAAAGTGCCGAAGGCGAGATTTAAACCATAAATGTTATTGAACCTGGACTTGAATATCCCTGTCCTGGAAGCAGAATACCCCCAAACCCGGGCCAGACCCCCACTTTAAAAAAAAGTGCCCCCAAAAAAGGAGTTTTCAACCCCCTTTTTATTTAAAACTGGAAAATTGACTATACTGTCCTGGGCCACACTGACCCCCAAAAATTTGCATGACCCCCACTTTTAAAAAAGGGCCGGAAAAAGGGTTTTTTAACCCCCAATTTTATTTGAACGGGAAACATTGACTATACCTGTCTGGGCCACAGCATGACCCCCCAAAACCTGCTGCCCCCAATTTTTAAAAACCCCGGGAAAAAAAAAGTCTTTCAACCCCATTTTAAAGTTTCACTGGACTTTGGGGAAATATACCTGCCCGGGGGCCAACAGCATGACCCCCAAACCTGCATGCCCCCCCAAATTTAAAAAAGTCCCGGGGAAAAAAGGAGTCTTTCAACCACCATTTTAGTTAAAGGGGGAAACATTAAATTAAAAACCTGTCCGGGGGCCACAGCATGACCCAAAAAACCCTGCATGACCCCCACTTTTAAAAATTTCCCGGGAAAAAAGAAGTCTTTAAAACCCACCATTTTAGTTTCACGGGGACTTTGGGAACTTTTACCTGTCGGGCCCCACACATGGCCCCAAACCTGAATGACCCCCAATTTAAAAAGGGGGGGGAAAAAAAGGAGTTTTTCAACCCCCAATTTTAGTTTCTTTGGACTTTTGGACTATCCCTGCCGGGGCCAGAGCTTTTGAGCCCCCAAATGCTTTGACCCCCCATTTAAAAAGGCCGGAAAAAAAGGTGTCTTTCAACCCCATTTTATTTTCCCATTTGGAAATTAAATTTCCCTGTCCGGGGGCCAAAAGCATGAGCCCCAAACCGGGCAGGCCCCCCAACATTTAAAAATTTCCCGGGAAAAAAAGGGGGGGTTTTTTCAACCCCCCTTTTATTTGAACGGGACTTTGGACTATCCCTGCCCTGGGCCACAGATGCCCCAGGGCGGGTTACGTGGGTGGGGGTAAAAGCCCCGGGGTGGCGTCCGTCACCCCCTTTAACACGCGGGTTTAAAACCCCTGATGACGCGGGCAACGAAAAACTGTAAATGCTGAAGCGAGTGGGGGAAGGGGGAAGTGTGAAAAACCCCAGCCTTCCTCTGTAAACAGTCAATCCCTTTGGGAAAGCGTTTTGCCCCTCCGTTTGGTGTGGCCCAAATTTGAGTTTCATTTGGGGAATTTGGTGGTTAACGCCCCTTTTTACCCCCAGGTCCCCTTTATTTTGGCTTTTTCTTTTTTCATTTTACTCAACATGCTGGAGGAAATGGTCTTTTGTACTTTTTTCTCTGTCCTTTGCTCCATACTCCTGCCCTCTGAATTTAACCCAAAAAATCTGGTAAATTTTTCCTGTACCCCCCTTGTACAAGTCAGAGGAATTTTTTTTAACAGCTCTTTGTACATGCAATTTTTTTTTGAAACTTTAATTCTAAAAAAACACATTTTTAAAATGGGGTTTGGAATCCCACCATTTTTCTTTGTTTCTCTTTTTTTCTTTGTTTTTAAAATTGGGTTTTTCTCAATACGGGGTTTGGATAGTTATGTTAAAATCTTGCAAAAACAAGTCTTTTTCCCAATTTTTGTGCCCAATTAAAAGTTTTCCTACCTATTCCTTTTCTACAGCACCTTCAACCCCTTGGGCCCACTCTTGCCCAATTGTAAAGAAAAAATGTGGGTTTTAGAAAAAAAAAATTTTTTAGAATGGGGACCTTTTTATTTTTGCTGCTTGTAACGAAAAAAATGCCCCAAAAAAATTCAAAGAATAAACCCTTGAGCCATTTTCGTCAATTGTGAAGAACAAATGTTTTTTGAAGAAAAATTTTTTTAAAATTAGGACCTTTTAGTATTGTGCTTTTAAAGCGGCATAAACCCAAAAAATTTTTAAAAATGACTTTTCGGGCCACTGATAAAAATTTGTGGGGGGAGAAATGCCATTTTAAAAGGCCCATTTCTGTTACAAAGGCCAGGGATTATTGCTGTATCTCACAGAAAACATGACCCCAAAAAATTATAAATATTATTCTCGAAATATTAAAAATTTTTGGGGGGAGAAATGCATTTTGTCCCCAAACATTTTCTGTTCCTTAAAGGGACCAAATTATAGCTGTATCTCACGCAACATGCCCCCAAAAAAATTATAAATAGGGATTTTCCACCCAAATTTTAAAAATTTTGGGAGGGGGGAAATCCCACTTAAAAGGGTACTTTTTCTTTTTAAAAAGGGGGGCCCCATGTTTATTGTGTATCTCACAGCAAAATAAACCTAAAAAACCATTGACAATGCGAAAACTTCAAAAGAAAAAGTGAGTAAAGGGAAATTTACAGTGTTGTCATGAAACCTTGCTGTTTTTACGGGTCTCCCACAGAAAAACCAGAAAAATGAACTTTTGGGGAAAAAAGGGTTTAAAAATTTGCAGTAAGAAATGTCTTTTTAAAAAAAAAAGTTTTCAAGGGGGCCCATTTTTGGTTTGGGAAAAAGGAATGTGAAGTAGACTGGAAACTAATCGGGGGACCTGGGAAATTGGGGCCAAAAACATCACAGAAAATCCTTTGCCTTGATTTTTTTTTTGAAAGTAAAACTTAAAATTATCTGTGGAAAGCCGGTTTGAGTTTGTCTGTAATGACTCCTCCAGCTGTGTAAAAGGGTCCGTAAAGATAGGGACGCTGGTGCTGGGCAGGAAACACCTCTTTGGCGTGACGAGCCAGCTGGGGACCATTGTCCATTTTGGTTACCCAGAAGTTATTGGGTCCGAAACACTGAAAAAAAAATCGGTGTTGGGGCGCGGAATAGTGGGTTTTGACCATGATCTTAAGTGATCTCGGTGTGTTGGATGTGGCCCTGCATTGCATGCTTTGGTGGGGTTGGTAAAAAAAGTTTGCCAGGGGGTCCCCCATCAGGCTTCTGAAACCTTTTGCCTGCTCCCTCCCGTACCCCTATTTGGGCCCCTTAAAATTGCTGTCACTTTCGGATTTTTGTTCCACCGTGACTTTTGGGGGAAACCGTAAAAGCGACGCAACAGAGGGTCCCCAGTTGATCAACAGAAAGGGTTCCATTTCCTGCATTTTACTCTTATTTGGGGGGGTTGGAAGGAAAGTGTGTTTTTTTGTTTTGTACCGGGGGATCCCAGGGGGGGGCCCACCCAGTAACTGTTGTTTTTTTTTAGGGCCCCCTTAAAATGGGGAGGATCTTTTGGAGGAAAGGGAGATCCAAGCATCATGTGAGAGATGGACCCTTTGTTTTCCCCAAGCCTCGGGGTTCGGGGGGGCATGGGAAAAACTGATTTTCCCTTTAATCTTCCCCCTCCCCCTTCAAATTCGGGGCCAACCTTTTTTCCCAAGGCGGGGAAAGGCGGTTTAAATTTGGTTTGTCTGGGGGAATTCCTCGTCCTCCACCTCCTCCCCCTCCGGGGCCTCCGGCCCAGCTTCAACAAAACCCCTGCCCTTGCCTGAAAAGATGCACCCTGGGGAGCTGATTGCCCCCTTTGCACTAGCTCTGGCCCCCGAACCACTGCCCTAAGGGAAGCCCCGATGAAATTGTAAAAACTGTGGGCCTTGTGGTTTTTGACGGAAAAGAAAGGTCAGGGGTCCGCATCTGGGTTTTTGGGGTTTCCCCCTCCGTCGCGGGGCGGGAACTGTTGTTTCGGGAGTGTCCAAAGATCTTTCCCAAAAAACTAAGATCCCCCCAATGTCATGCTGACAAGGGCATTTGCCCCCCACGGGACCATTTTGGTGGCTTCTTCAAAATTGGAAAAGGATGGTTGCAAAGCTCTTTCACCTCCTCCATTTCTCGGGGGTTCAACACCCCGAGGTCCGTACCGCTTGTTTTGTAAGGCCAGGGGGTCACTTCTTTTACTGCGTAATGGAAATTGGTGCGCCACAATGGGGGAGATGTGGAGGGGGGGAATTTCCCAAGGGGGTTTCCCCACGTAAAAAATGGGGACATTTGGGACGGGGGGGCCCAGTGCGCGGAAAAGCAGCCAGGGGGATGAAGCGGGGTTTTGGGCAAAGGGGGGGAAGGCGAACCCCGGGACTTGGCCCTTTTTCAGCGGGGCAGCCCAGAGGGGGTTTAGCTCTTAAAATTTTTCGGGAAAGGACAGGTTCTGAAAAAATGGCCGGGGAAAAGGGATGTGTTTCCAGCCTCCCGCTTAAGGGGGGGGCCCAGCAAAATTTCCCCCCCGTTACGCCCCACCCCCTTCCCTGGAAAACAAGGTTTTTTGGGGCCCACCCAGCTAGCGTCGGTCTCGTTGCTTAGAGCCGTCCACAGTTCCGGGAACTGTGTGTGGACGGTCCCCAAAGGCGGGTTAAATTTTTAAACCCGGGCCCGGGGGTGTCACGGGGGCAGTGATGCCACCAGCGGCCCTTTGGGGGGAAAAGGGGCCCTGCACCTTTCCCTGCGGTTTTGATGGGCGTGCCCCGAGCGTGAGAGCCACCGTCACCCCCAGAGACTTTTCCACCAGCTCCCCCAGGAGCGGTCAAGAGATTTATGCGGCCCCTTTGGCCCTGCTTATAGTCCATTTGTCGGTGGTGAGATGGATTTTCCGGGGCAAGATGCGACAACGCGCTTGAAATTTTAAATGACACGTGGTGGGGCCCGGGCGGGACGGGGTTTTTTGGGAAAAGAAATGCCTGCTCAGGGGATTGGTATTTTTGGGGGGAGGCGGGGGGCCCTGACTTTGGGGGGAAAACCCATCTGTGTCCACCCGCGGAAAAAGGAAAAATTTTCCCAAAGGGGGAAAAACCTGGCCCTTTGCCGGCATTCAGGTTTTGGGGTTTTGGGGTGGTTTGGGTTAAAGTGTTTTCTTCCTCCCAAAACCCTTTAAGACAGAAGGTGGCCGCCGGATGGGCTGTTTTCGGTGCAGGTGTCAAAATGGCCCGGAAGGAGAAGGGGGGGAGGATGGGTTTCTGGTGGGGTGGTGGTTTTCTTTTGGGCGCGGTGGAGGGTGAAGCGGAGGCGGGTCCCCGATCATGACTCTGAGGAATTTGGGGAGTGGGGGAAAGCTTTTTGGTGGCGGAGGGGGGAGGAGGCAGGACGGGGGGTTTTGGGGCAGTGGGGTTTGGGGGGCCCCCCGGGGTCGGTCTGGCCTTTTTTGGCCAAGTGTTTCCCCCCTTTCAATCTGCATTCGCTGCATGGTGAACCCCCAAAGGGGGGCCCCCTGGGGTTTGGGGGTGGTTAAAAAAAATTAAGGTTTTGCCTCTACTTATGCGTTTACGGAAAAAGGGGCATATGACATCGTTGGATTTAAACAGAGGCTTTTCTCAAAGAAGGCCCGGCTTGAGGGTTTTTGGAACCCTTTTTTTACGGTGATAAAACGGGGGAGCGGGGGTTTGCGCTGACCGTGGATGGCGGAAAATATATCGGGACTTCTGCGACGCCCCCCTCCCTTTTGTGGCGGGACCCGTATTTACAATACCCATCGTCTTCCTCCTCGTCCCTGATGAAGCGGGTCGCCCAAAACCCAAAAACTGCCGGGGAAAAAACCAGGAGGGTCCGGGAATGTGTCATCTTTTTCATTTATCAAACAAAGGTTTACTTTGGCGTCCTGACTTTCTGCATCCGAAGTGCGGGGGTACAAAACAAAAGGGGGACTGCAAGGCGGGTTCCGACCGCCGGGGTTTTTGCCCCATTGACCCCGGGTTCCTTCCCTCCCTCTGATGGCCCCTCAGTAAACTGGGCGTTTAGAGCAGAAAACTTTCCCCTTGACCTTTTAACTTTCCTTCTGACCCCCAACCCCATTTTGTCATCAAAGAGGTCTTCAGGGCAATGGATTTTCCCACAGTGGTGGGTACACGAGTTGGGAAAATTTTGGGGTGGGTTCCTGTTGGACGGAAGGATGATGATGCTGATGATGGGCATTTTTTGGGGCCCTGACCCGCGAGGGCAAGGAGGTAAAAACTGCTAGATGCAGGTTGCTTAAAAAACCCCCGAAGGGCAAAATTTGGGGAAGTGGGTTTGTTTCTTAGATTCCAGGGCCCCGACCCCGCGATGGGCAGGCCCGACGGTCCTGCAACTGACGATCCGCTGGCATGCGTGTTGTGCCGACTGGAAAGGGGAAACCCTTTTTCGTACCCCTACCCCCATTTTGTACCCCCTCTTGCTCGCTTACCACCCGCATTTTTGCTCCATGTTCAAAAAAATATAAAAAATTTGAGAAGGTAGGAATAGTTTTGGAAAAATTCTTATTAAAAAACGGCAAATCCAGTATTTCCAAAAAACCCCCTAAAACAAAAAAAAAAAAGCTGGATTCAAATTTAACTGCAAGGTTTTCAACAAATCTGGAAAGGGCAAAAAATCCAAAAAAACAACGTAAACTGTTTGGTTTTTGGGTTTTAAAAAACGGTATTTTTGCACCCTTTTAATTCACCCGTGGTTTAAAAAATTGGGTGTTTTTAAAATTTACGTAGATGCTGCGTCAATGAACAGTGCTGGGTGCGAAAAAATTTAAAAAAAAAGTAAATGTTATGGTTTTTATATAATAAACTGGGATGTTTTCACCCTTTTAATTCACCTGTGGGGGAAAATAGATTATGTTTTAAGATTTTCGTTTTTTTTCGCGTCAAATGAACAGTGCTGGTGCGCAAAAGTCAAAAACCGTTCCTGTTATTTTTTTGATATAAAAACTGTATTTTTTTCACCTTTCAATTCACCGGGGGTGAATATAGAATTGCTGTTTTTTAAGGGTTTACGTAGATGCTGCGGGCCCAAAGATCAAAAAGTGGGTGCGCTAAAATCAAAAAACACGTAACTGTTATGGGGGTTTATATAAAAAAACTGTATTTTTTGACCCCTTTTAATTCAACCCGTGGTTGGGAAAATAGGGAAATTTCTGTTTTAAAATTTTTCGTAGTGCTGCGTCAATGACAGTGCTGGGTGCCCCCCAAAAAATCAAAAAACACGTTTAAATGTGATGTTTTGGTTTCGGGTACAAGGTATTTTTGGCAACAAAAAAAACCCGTGTGGTACAAGATTGCTGGATTGTAATTTAAGTGCAAGGTTTGGGTATATCCCAAAAGTCCCGGGGTAATGGGTAAAATTGAAACACCTATCTGAAATGTATACTGATAATAAAAATGGAGTTTTGGGAGCTAAAAAAAAAGAAATTTCAGTTACTAGAAAAGATGTTTATCCCTTTTAAGTTCAGGCTGCCCCAAAAAACCAGGAAATATTTCAATAGCAAACTGTTAATAATAAAGATTTTTCCCCCCTTTCCATGTCTCATAAGTTTGGTGAACTTTATCCAGTGTTTTTTTATAGATAGAGCTTGTCGTGTTCGCCCCCGGGGGGCCCCCCCCCCCCCCGCTCCCCCCCCCCGTGAATTTACAGCGGGAAAATGCTGCTTTAAAAATTTCTAGCTAACTACATAAAAAGTTCAAAAACTCTAATCTAACTAAATTGGAAAGGGTCACAGCTAATAGTAGAGGTTTTCTGTGCAGAAATAGACTTAATTTTTTGCTGAGTGTTTGGCCCAGGCAGTGCGCAGGTCCTATCCCTTTTGGGGTCGCTGGAGGGCAATGAGGGCCTTTGGGGGGTAACCCCCCCAAACGGGTGTTCTTTGTTTTAAAATCTTGGTCATGTGATTTTTCCACCAATCGCCCAAACCCTACACATCCCAGTCCCTTTACGTCGCACACACATCTCACCCTGCTCTTAAAAATTTGTAATTCATTTGCTGGCCGCCCCAAAATTTTCGGAAGCGCCGAAAAAAGGGCACGTTTTAATGTTTTATGCACAGGGTTTTAACCTTTAAATTTTGCCATGATTGGAAATTTCGAAACACCATACAAAACCCTTTCCCATTTCAACTTTGTCGATTTAAAAAACGACCCCAAAAATAGTTTTAAATCCCCTTTCCCCAATATATACCCCCGAACCATCCCAATGTAAGTTTTTACTCACACCTACTTAACTTTCTGGAGGGCAGGTCCCTTCACCACCTAATTGTTGGGGGCGACTTTAACGCCACTTACAAAAAATCCCTTTTAAACCCGGGCTTCCCAGACACCCTTTTGAGTGGGACCACCCCTATTCTTTGGAATACATAGATCACCTCCCTTGTGTGAACCCCCGGAGAATTCCAATCCTCTGGGTGAGAATACTCCCTTTTTAAATCGGCAGTACACGGCAAACCACTCCCGAATTGATTACTTCCTATTAAACGGCAAACATCTTTCCCGGCTGACTTGGGAAAAATTTTAAAAATTTTAGACCCCCCCCAATCAGAAATTTCCCTTTTCTACCCCAAACCCGGGTTCCGAAAGAATCCCGGAAAAGGCGTTCCCCCAAAATATCTTTGGCCCGAGAGGGGCTTTAAACAATATTTTTGGGGGCCAGTGGGGAAAAACTACCTGGATGACAACATCCAACACGTCTCGGACACCTCTCTTTTCTGGATGGCATCCAAGGCGGTGTTGAGGGGACATATCATCTTTTACCTCCACCACAGGGCCAGGGAAAGCAGAAGGAAATTCAATTTGTTAAATGATGATTTAACTGCATCTCATAGGGCATATATTGCCTACCCCACGAACAAAAACAAAGAGAAATACATTTCCACAAAATCCCTCATGGATGCGTACATCCAGGGACAGGCAAAATGGGGGATAGAGGCGGTTAAGAATAAGTTCTTTCGCTGGGGTAACAAAGTAGGATCCCTACTGGCCAAAACAAACAAAGTCAGATCCCAACGTAAACCGATACACGCCCTCATGAACCCAAGCACGGGTGCTATAACCAATAACCCTTTAGAGATTCAAGGAATTCTAACTCAACATTTTATGGATTTTTACACAGCCCAAGACTATGACTCCCAAAAAACATGGTCTTTCCTACAAGGACTACAGTTACCGAGATTAAACTCAGAGGCCAGGGAGTACCTAGATTCTGATATTACAGAAGCCGAAATACGTCATACCATTGCACACCTCCCAACGAACAAGACGCCAGGGCCACATGGCCTTTCGGCTGAATATTACAAAATATTAAAACATGATATGGCCCCCACCTAACAAACTATCTATAGGGGGGGGATACACATAAGGCGGAATTCTACATCTTGGAGATGATACTGATCCTGAAGCCCGGCAGGGACCCTACAACCCCGGCTCTTACCGTCCAATAGCTCTACTGAACCAGGATTATAAGATATTAACTAAAATATTAGCTGACCGTCTCCAGTCCGTGTTGGACTCACTACTGCTCCCAGTGCAACTTGGATTTCTTAAAAATAGACACTCTTCCATTGGGATACGACAAGCCATTGCTGCCACAGCACATAACCTAGATATATCCCAGCCAATATCCATGCTACTTAGCCTTGATGCGGAGAAGGCTTTCGACTCTGTATCGTGGCCTTTCCTCAACACATGCCTAAGACATAGACGCTTCGGGGAGATATTCTTATCTTTCCTGCATCTCAATCAATCTTACTCCGCCACAGCCTTGACAGTTAATAACCTCTCGCCAAACCCCATACCGATAATACGGGGTACTAGACAGGGATGCCCCTTATCCCCCCTCCTTTTCAACCTCTCTCTTGACCCATTAATGAGACACCTGGAGACAGTCACACCATTTGAGGGTATACGGGTGGGAAACAAACCCATTAAAATCTCCGCTTTTGCGGACGATATCCTACTTTACATTTCGCAGCCGTGGAGATACCTGGGAATTGTCTTGTAAGATATACACAAATACGGCTCCCTGTCGGGCTTCAGGATAAACGAGGCCAAATCAGAGGCAATGATGCTAAAGGGACCCTCCACCCCAAGCTGGTCATCGACTTTTCCATTCCGATGGCAGACTGAATCTTTAAGCTATCTAGGGATTCAAATCCCCAAACACTGCAACTTGATATCCAAATATAACTTGACTCCGTTCATGAAACAAACGGAAGCAACTTTGTCTACTTGGAGTAGATTGACCCTGTCACCATTGGGAAGTGCCAATCTGATTAAGATGTCCATCTTTCCAAAACTATTATATCTATTACAATCCTTACCAATTTATCTTAGACTCAGGGAGATAAAACTGTTAAATTCCATGTTCCGGAAATTTATCTGGAAGGGACGGAGACCAAGAATCAGTCTGCTTATCCTTCAGCAACACCGCACCCATGGAGGGATTAATTTTCCTCAACTACAGCTGTACAACCTTGCAGCTCAACTACGGGTGGTTGGGGACTGGCTGACTAACTCCTCATTTTATACAGACACCGCCTTGGATGCCCAATTTGTTCCAGAAATATCCCTAACAAATTTTTTACACCTGCCATACTCAGAATTATCCGAACAAATATGGCAAAATCCGCTACTAATGTCCACTTGGCGTACGTGGTCTAAGTTGAGACGCATACTCTGCCTCCATCCGCATAACTCCCTTCTCCTTTCATTTATAAAGAATCCACACTTCCAAGATGGGAAATCCCATAATCAATTCTGGCTCTGGTACTCAAAGGGAGTTAGGAACATAGCCTCATTGGTGGATATGCGAAGACGGAAACCTTTGACATTTAATGAGGCATGTTTCAAATTTTCAGGCATGACAGGGAACCCATTATATTATCTACAAGCGTGTAGCTATATCCACAATGTTTTAAAACATCTGGGTGAGAGGGACTGGACGGACCCACTGCTCCGCATCACACGTGAATCCCAAAGTTCCAAAGGTCTAATCAGGCGCTTTTATCAAATATTGCGTACCCCAATGGACTACTCCGCTAAACGCTACACGGTTGGGTAGGGGACTTGCCATCCATTGCTCCTAACGATATTATAAAGTCACTGAACCAAACAGCTAAATACCTCCCAGCAATGACATACTGGGAAATGTCCTTCAATATCACACATAGAGCCTACGTTTCACCAAAAAGGGGGTTTGCGATGGGGAACCCTGGGTCCCATGCGTGCCCAAAATGTGATAGTCCACACGCAAACTTATTCCACTGTCTATGGTCCTGCCCATATATTTAACAATTCTGGAAACAAGTGAGAACTTTTGTGATTGCATACCTCTTGCTATCCTGCCCACTTGACGCTTCCTAGGGAATTTTCGGTATTTTAACGACTAACAACCACTCCACACCTACAACTTTTAAACAATTGTGGTTCTACATATTTGCGGCGGCGAGGAAAATAATCCTACACCAATGGATAGCACCCAACCCACCAACTATAAAACTATTCCAAGATAAACTTTGCCATATTTTCCGAATGGACTGGGTGGAAACGGCGGCCCAGAAAGAAACTAAGACTAAAACTTTTTTTTTAATATGGAAAACATTTATTGCAATCCTTCCAACTCACATACGGCTTAAACTAAAACATTGTTTCGTCCTTACTACCTGGTATCTCGAAAACCAACTAACAGACACACCTTTGATCCCTTGAGAGTGGAGATTGTTATTACATTGATTATCAATACACTGTTCCGGTGAGCGAACCGGGCGATTATCTTGTGCACTCCGGAAGTGGGTAATATATATGTTTTTGTCTTGTAGATGTCTTCCCTATACCCTGACTCATGTTTCCCCTACTGGTTTATATTCCCCCACCTCAATAGTAATAGGGAACAACTAACTACGTCAGATCAGAGTCTGTAGATCCGCTGCGGACCAGCCTTGCCGTACGGGCTTTACAACTGAACTGCCTGGATCGCCTTTGCAGCCCTACACTCGTTAATAATATTAAGAATCTCCCTGTGTTGTTAGAAATAACCATGATTCTTGTTAATGTAACCTTATGGGGACAATGTTGTTTTCCCTGTTTATATGTTAAATGTCTAATTTTCTCTTTTGAAATGAATAAAAACATATTTGAAAAAAAAAATATGACATAGTAAAGATAAGAAAGAAATTGTTCTATGTCTAGATGAAAGAGGGTTTCATCATCATTACAAATGGAGGTTCTTTACTGTTAAAGCGGTAAAACTATGAAAATTACTTGTTACACTTACCAGGGATAGGTTGTGCATCCTCAGCTTCAAGCTCTGGTGTAGAACCATGCCAAGGAGCAGAGGCTAAGGAGTTCCCAAATATATACACTTTAACCCCTGTGCTGGGATCTGTACTTTGCTGCAAGGAGCTCCTAGGTCAGGTTGCTACCCCCAAAATGGTCACTCACTGTGACAGCTGACATACAAGTGTTGTACTGAAAGAACAGATCGAGACATGGATGGATCACAAGGTCAGGGCAGGTGGAGCACTTTTGTGACTAGATAGACAGGCTGAAAGCCAGGGCAGGCAATAAGGGGAAAGATCAGGAGATGAACTGATGCCAGGTACCAAAAGCTCACACAGAAGATTGCAAGCCAAGGATATGAAGCACAACAATGAACTGGGAAGGGAGGAGGTACCCTTAAGAGAGATCAGGTGGTAGGTCATAGGCCTGGTAAAGCTGGGTGGCACATGCAGGTCCGTTAAATCAGTGAGAACCAGTGCACACCCTGGGGAGAAGTCTAGAGCTGGAAACCAATGGACCTGGGACCAGCTGCACTGCACAACACTGCAAAGAGCTAAATGAGCATTCCTTGAGCAAAAAGGGATGGGCCATGGCATGACTCGTAACATTACCGGTTGTAATGATTGATTGTTTAGGAAATATAATATTACAAGTTATAGATACTAGATTCTAGAGATGCAAAGCAAATTAAAAAATAATATAAAAAATCCAACAATATTTCACTATGAGCATTTATATATTGAATTACATGCAAAATGGGTGGGGTACAAACCAACACATCATAATACAGTATAAAAAACATATATATAATATACACAACACATACGCAGTATATGACAACAACAAAAAAAGACCAAAAGACATTTCCTAAAAGTGATATGTACCTTCAGTCCTTTAAAGGGGTTGTCTCAACATACTGTTTCACAGAGCCACAGTCAGCTTCTGGCTCACACTTTCTGGTTAGTCAGTGGGCAGCTCTACAGCAGTAATTGACATGTCAACTGTTATTCCTAGCTGAGCCTGTTACAGGGACATTGCTAACAGAAGAACGTAAACAGTCATGCAGAAGGTTATAGGGCTCTATAGAGTTAAAGTTTGTCAGTAACTTAGATAAACAAGTTCCTGTTTTACTGATAAGGCAGAGCATGGATTGATATCACCATAGTCTTACAAGTCATTTGGAGCAATGACAGCAGAAGAGAGAGTAGAGAGACGTGGTTGGTACCTAGGGAAGTGGGTGCACACAAGCAGGAGGTAGAATCTATTTATCTCTGAAACCAAGCAAAATTGAAACAGCGATGTACTTGTTAATAATTTTTATTTACTTGACCTACATGTTTAAAGCTAATCATTGTAGCAAGAAAACCCCTTTAAGTAAGAGTGCAAGTATATGAGGTTTAACACACTGCAGTGCAACATTTTAGTAGCAACTAGTCTTGGCATGACAATACTGATATGCCCACTTGTAAGGTCCCTACACCCATAATATCCATTTTATAGCGTCTCCCACAAATAAGCAAATAAATAGAAGAACAGAAGGAGAGATCTATACTTTAGGGGTGGTTGAGAAGTCATTACTGACTATGACATCTTGGTCCTTTGACTCTACCAACGATGCCAAGTGTAAGATGGTGGTCAGAGGTTTTTGTAGAAAAAAAAATAACAAATCAAAATAGCAAAAGGCTTTAATATATATATATATATTTTTTACTTTACACAGTAGTGTCAGATAGTGCTTGATGGTCACTATTCATGTGATTGCACAATAAGCCTACTGGTCACAGTACAGTCTAGGTGACACGATAGGCTTGTTCCTGATTCAGAACACTTAATGGGGTTTTGCCACAATCTCATTTCATACCTCCTGTATCCTGGGGTGTGTGTGATTTCTTTGAATTACATATCATGTGACTCAGCAGGATGACATCACCATGATTTTCCTCTCTCTATTCAAAGAAAGGTCTGTTTAAGTAAAAAGCTGTGAGTAGCTACAATGTAGCTCAGAGGTAAAGTTTTTGCCTTACAGCACAGTGGTCCTAGATTCAAATCACTGCAGAAACCAAACCTGTGGATTTTTTTTCTTTTTATCAATGCACATACCTTATTGAGGTTTTGTTTTTTATTTATTTGCACTATCTGACTAATTACTAAGAAGTACAGAGGACAGGGGTAGAATGACAGCACCTGGGGATTGAACACTCAGTAGCTGCCTGAGAGGAGAGGTGATGTCTGAGCATGTGCGACCAGTACTGAGGAGCTCTTGGTCATATCCCCTGGAGGTGAGCTGTAAACAATGGATCACTAAAGGAGCAGCTAAAACAAAAATGGTCCAGAATTTTTAATAATGATGAATGATGAAAATGTTTATTATGACTTCGCCGAATTTCCCGACAAAATCAGTTTCATCCCAAATCGCATTAAAAAACAGCTATTTAGTGGCTGCAGAGAGCCTGTAGGGTGCTGTAGAACATTGTGCCATGCTTAAATATGCAGAGGGAGCTTGGTTTTGTCTTCATACAATGCTGTGTTTTAGTATGACACGCACATGACTGCCGCCGCTCTTAGAATCGCTTCACTCTAAAATTCCCTGGGCACTTACGGGGGCAAAACTGACCAAAAAACTGAAGTGGGAACGCAGCCTGACAAGGTAACGTCAGCGCCAGCTGGAAAGAAACGAGCTGAGGGCTAAGATACTACAATAGCGTCAAAGAACACAGTAGTAGGTTACTGGAGCCGCCACAGATCGCAGCACAGTAAGGGGACGATGGCAATAGCCACGCCAGGGAGCGGAATCTAAGTAGGTCCCGGTTTTCACCAGAGCCCGCCGCAAAGCGGGATGGACTTGCTGCGGCGGGAGTCTACCAGGTCGCTACCCCTGATGTGACTTGCTTGCAGTGGCAGCCAAGGTGTAGCGAGGTACAAAATCGTAAGGCAAACTCGGAGTCGGGGACAAGTGTAAGGTCAGGACAGCCAGCAAGGATCGTGGTCAAGGGACGGAGGCAAGAGGTACGGTACACGGATATGACAGACGAGGCTCAAGGTAATGCTTTCTCTATAGGCTCTAAAGATCATTATTACTTATTTCATAGTCCCAGAGTCGGTGTTTAATTTCTGTATGTTGGACAAACGATTCAAATTATTAATAGTTAAGAATCTAAGACAAAGCCAGTTTTGCAGCATTTGCTTTTGCTTCCCATTCCAGTTTTGTACAAATTTCCATCACTAATGGCAACAAATGCAAAATAAGCACCTACAACATTCCCTGGAGTTAGGGTCTCCTTCAGTTCAAGTTCCATACGCTGCATTTGAACAAATTGGTGTCACGGAGAAACTGGATTCAAACGTTTATACTTCATAATAAACTGCATTGGAACTTTTTTAGGTATTAATGATGAAGCTGATGGAGGTAGAATTGCCTTGGCCAAAAATGGTTTCGGAACATTAGCAAACTGACTACGGAGGATTTCTCTATAGTACTTGAGTTTGTCCTCCCTCTCAGCAGCTGGAAAAAAGGCTCCCATTTTGGATCGGTAGCGAGGGCCCAAGAGTCATCCCTCTGCCGGAGGGTGACTATTCCGCAGTCACTCGCCAGGCAAATCAGCATGCTCCGGGCCATCTGCACAAGGCACTCCGAGGGGCTCCCTGCCTCCATCTCCACTGTATACTGCCACGGTGCTTGCGGGTCTTCTGCCTCGTCTTCCTCATCTCCATCCACCTCCTCCAGCTGCTCCTGCTCCTCCTGTCACTTGGGTAGAAAAACCACTCATTTCACCAGACAATGCTTGTGCTCCAATGTCCTCCTCCTCCTCTAGTTCAGTCCCCACTGGACTCATGTGGCCGCGAGATGTAGTCGCCACGTTTCCAGTCCCCTGCCCAGACAGATTTTTCAGCATCTGTTCCAAGACATGAAGCAGTGGAATGACGTTATTCATCGTCCTGGCGACTGACAAATAACGTGGCCTCCTCAAATGGCCTCAGCAAACGGCAGGTGTCATGCATGAGCTGTCACTGGCTGACATCAAAGTTAAACAGGGGAGTACTCCTGTCTGCTTGGATCATCAAAAAATCGTTAATGGCCTTTCTCTGTTCATACAGTCGGTACAACATGTGCAGGCTGGAATTCCAACGGGTGGAAACATTGCATATCAGCGTGTGTTGGGGGAGGTCGTTCTGCCGCTGCAACTCGAGGAGGGTGTGTCTGGCTTTGCAGCAATGGATTAAGTGCATGCACAGTTTCCTGGCCATTTTAAGAATCTTCTGAAGATCGGTGGAAGACTTCAGGAACCAGGAACCTTTTGACAACCAGATTGAACACATGTGCCATGCAGCGTGCATGGACCATCCCTCCTCGGTGCAGCGCGGACACCATGTTCCTCCTATTGTCCATCACCATGGTTCCGATTTGCAGTTGGCGCAGAGAAAGCCGCAAATTGATTTCTTGCTGTATGACGCGGAGCAGTTCCTCCCCTGTGTGACTTCGTTCGCTGAGGCAAGCCAGGTGTAGAACTGCGTGACACCGCTGTGCCCTACACATGTGGTATGATGGAGCAGTACTTGTGGAGACTGAGATGGTGGTGGTGGTGGTGGTGTAGAAGGAGGAGGAGGCGGAAATTGGCGCAGGAGCAGCAGTTTGACAACTTGGAGGAGAAAGCGGCGTCTCCTGTCCAAGTTGTTGGTGTGGCTGGGCAGGAAGCACATTCACCCAGTGGGCCATAAAGGACATGTACTGGCCCTGACCGTAGTTACAGCTCCACACGTCCGCGCTGCCGTGCACCTTGGAACAAACCGATAAGCTCAAGGACTGGCCCACCTTCTGTTCTACATATTTGTGAAGGGCTGGTACTGCTTTTTTGGAAAAGAAATTACGGCTTGGAACTCTCCACCTTGGCTCGGTACAGGCCATTAATTTTCTGAACGGTGCAGGGTCTACCATTTGGAACGACTGCTGGCGCCATGAGTAGCGAGGAGCAGGAGCATCTGGACCGGGAGATGATGGCAAAGAGAAACAGCTCCCTTCTGCAGAGGTGGTGGAGCCTTGACTGGCTGCAATGGCATGCGTGCCACTGGGCGCTGCTGCTGCGGCGGCGGCAGGATGGACCACCACATCTGAGCCACGTTTCTCCCAGGCCACCGGATGGTGATGCTGCATGTGTTGATGCAGGGCCATGGTGCCAACATTAGCTCCCTGGCCACGCTTCACTTTCTGCCCACAGATTCTACATATACCCATATTCGACTCCTCCGGTGTCTTAGCAAAGAACTGCCACACCGCCAAGTAGCTAATTTTACCGCCAACGCTCCGCACTGTGACTACTACCGCCGCTGCCTCGCTGAGCCCCTGTGCCGCTACTTTCTTGGACCTGCGAAGCGGTTTTTCTACCCTGTGGCTGTTTGGCTCCCGACCTTGCACTTCTGCTATGCTGCTGACTCATGACCACACTACCCACTTGCTGGCTGCGCCGCTGCCTGAGGCGCAAGCTGACGCCCTCTTCTCCTGACGATGATGAAGCCCTTGCTTCACCCGGCTCCCAAGTGTGGTCGGCTACATCATCATCGATTATTCTTTGATCTTAACTGCTGTCCTCCTCAACAGTCTTTGTATGCAGAGGCTGACCCCTCACAACATGACCTCCCATGCCACTCTCCACATCTATACTTTGCCGCCTACTGCAAGAAGCAGGGGATATCGGCCCCATTTCTTCGCTGCCAAGTAGCTGCTGTCATCCTCAAATTATTCTCCCTCACTGTATAGTGGCGCTGAGCCCAAACCACATAGTAGATCTCTGGCTGAGGGAACCGGATGGGACAGAGGTGGGTTGAGTACAGGTGAGGGCTGCTGACCCGTTCCCGGGCCATGCCAACTAAGGGTTGTGTCTGATGTTCCCACCGACTCTTGGTTGGGGTTATCAAATGTCATCGGGGAGGAAGTGGATGACCTAGTCAACCAATCAAGAACCCTTGGGTTGCTGGTCAACACACGGCCACTAGATAGCACCGGCAGTTCTGGCCTCACCGAGTGACCCATGCTGCGACATCCCCTTCCTGTGCTGCGACCTGTGCCTGCTCCATGAATGTTTGTGCCACTGTCACTCGCATGTGAGGAGCCTGCCACCTCTCTGTCTGACATATTGTTTGTCCAAAAATGTACAGACTCTGTTTAATGAAGATATCTGTATATGATAAATATACACCCTGTATTTTACTCCAAGTGAACCCACTAACAGGCTTGGGTAAACCTTGGATATAAATTGCGCAAAAGAAACGAGCAGCAAAAAATTAACTTGTATGTGGTGTGTTAAAACGTGGTGTATTTTACTGAATACAAAAGCAGAAACACGCTTAATTAACCCTTGGATATAAATTGCGCAAAAGAAATGAGCAGCCAAAAATTAACTGGTATGTGGCGTGTTAAAACGCTGTGTATTTTACTGACTACAAAAGCAGAAACACGCTTAATTAACCTTCAGATATAAATTATGCTACAGGAATCAACAGAAAAAATGTTGTCTTTGGCGTTGAAAAACACCGTTTCTTTTGCTGACTACAAAAGCAAAAACACGCTTAATTCCCCTTTGGATATAAATTATGCTACAGGAATCACCAGGAAAAATTTCGTCTTTGGCGTTGAAAAACACAGTTTCTTTTACCGACTACAATATCACAAACACGCTTAATTAACCCTTGGATATTAATTGCGCAAAATAAATGAGCAGCAAAAAATTAACTGGTATGTGGCGTGTTAAAACGCCGTGTATTTTACTGACTACAAAAGCAGAAACACGCTTAATTAACCTTTGGATATAAATTATGCTACAGGAATCACCAGGAAAAATTTCTTCTTTGGCGTTGAAAAACACCGTTTCTTTTACTGACTACAAAAGCAGAAACACGCTTAATTAACCTTTGGATATAAATTATGCTACAGGAATCACCAGGAAAAATTTCATCTTTGGCCTTGAAAAACACCGGTTCTTTTACTGACTACAATAGGAGAAACACGCTCAATTAACCTTTGGATATAAATTATGCTACAGGAATCACCAGGAAAAAATTTGTCTTTGGCGTTGAAAAACACCGTTTATTTTACTGACTACAATAGCAAAACATGCTTAAATTACCCTTGGATATAAATTGCGCAAAAGAAATGAGCAGCAAAAAGTTAACTGGTATGTGGATTGTAAAAACGCTGTTTCTTTTACTGAATACAACAGCAAAAACAGGCTTAGATAACCCTTGGATATTCAATGAACTGACCAGATAGCATTAAAATGTATATGCAGCAGAATTGGACCCACACTGGACTTCAATTCCAATACCCCACAAAATCAAAATTAGAACGGATACAGCTACAGCACGGCAAAGAGAGAGGAGTGTGAGCTGCCAGCGTTGCGTACGGACTTATATAGTGCGGTGACATCACAGAATCCCACCGGTCTCTAATTGGCTTCATCTCTGCACATGTCATTGAGGATGTCCCTTTCTTCCTCCCAGAGTTCTTTGCCCCATGTAACGCCATGTGCTTGCGGCCATTATATCTATTAAATACACGCTTCGTTCCCGCGAATTACCCCAAACTTCAACTTCGTTCAGAATCGAAGTTTTCCTGAAATTCTAAATGAAATCCACTTCGTTAGAATCAATTCGCTCATCTCTAATCAAGGCAAAATGATAGATAAGGATATATCTGTATTTCTAACAATAACAGCAAATGACCAATATACTATAATTTCTTTAAAGTGATTTACCTGCAATCCATTACCTAAGGGGCATGCAAAATGTAACCCCCCCCTCCCCTAGTTTTGTTTAAATATGATTGTAATAAAAAGTCAATCAGACAAACATAAAAGGGATTTTGTTACTTTGCCAGACTGATCTCTCTCTATTCAGAGTGCATGTGACTTTATAAAGGTTTTGCTGATTTAACCAGTTCTAAAAGCCTGACATGAAAAACAACAAATTAAAGTTTATTGTGAAGTGAGTTCATTTGTATGGAGAATGCAGGTCAGCTCAATAACCTGTCATATATAAAGTTTTAAAGCCACCCCATTGAAGCTCTGAACACTTAGAACACTTGAATCTTTAACATGGGCAAGGTAAAAGAATAAAATAGTACATAGATTGAATGTCTATACATAATCTAACAATAAAGGTTCATGACTTGTTTTAAATTTCTGTTTAAGATAATACTGTATATATATATTATTATTATTATTATTATTATTATTTATTATTATTATTATTATTATTATTACTATTATTATTATACTACGTATAGCCATTTGTTATTTTTACTATAGTTTTAATTCTGTATTTTAGTTTTGGTTGTAAAATCCGCAATAGATTATTATTACATTGAATTTCATGTTTTTAACAATTATTTCTCAACAGATAATTTTTTACGAAGACAGGAACTTTCAAGGAAAGTCCCATGAATGTTCTGGAGACAATGCAGATCTACAAACTTTCTTTGCGCGTTGCAACTCAATTCGGGTAGATAATGGATGCTGGGTAATCTATGAGCGTTCTAATTATATGGGACACCAGTACTACCTTAAAAGAGGAGAATATCCTGACTACCAGAGCTGGCTGGGTTTGAATGACTCCATTAGATCTTGCCATTCAATTCCACATGTAAGTCTTTATTTTACTTTTAAAATTAATAAATTTTTTTGCAGTCTTATATTGAGGTTCCATAACATAAATTCATACAAGTCATCTTATATGGCTGTAGGGAATCCGACATAACATTGTATTTAACATACTTTAAAACTTTTAAAAAGAAGAGAAACATGAATAGAAAAGTGTATAAATGTTATGTTGCATTAAGGATGTCATGAATTATGTATGTTTATATTGTTACTATATAGATTAGGTACCTCAGTGATGAACTATTTGTAATCAGTCCAGGGTCTCTATATCCAAACTACACACATTTTAATATGATCTAATAACAGCATATATCATCTGAATGTTTGTCCTTGTTTTCTATGAACTTTTTGAGAAGTTCCCCAAGCCGTGTATAGACACTTAGATTTCTGATATGCTGCTTGAGTTTTATTCCTGTGCACAAAGCAATGTAGTAATTTTTTTCATTTCAAGACTGAAATTAAAGTGCATAGCAGAACTAATGTGATCAGAATTATAGATGTATCCTTCCTTACCATTTCTCTTGGCTCAAAATAGCCCAGGATGAGTGCTAGAAGTTGACTAGCTTTAGCACGTTAATGACTTTTGACGGCGGATTTTGTAGGTCATCTGTCTGCAACAACACCAAAAGAGGTTGCTACAGACAGAGGGGTTTTGTAGATCCAAGTGGTGTAACTAAGCTAGGAATGGAGTTGTAGTTAACAGCTCCATACATAGAGCAGTCTCTGTAAATGTCGGGGAGTGAAAGAAACCTCCAATCCCTGGCATTTAACCCTTTGATTACCGTGGTAAGGGCCATGGCATAATTAAAGCGGATTCCCCTGCTCCATATACAAAAATTATCTACATGATTGTAATAACCTGCAGAATTAGTCTAGCAGGCTATTAAGTATGAAATGTGAATGGTGTCAAAAAAACAAATGCAGAAAACACTTTTTTTATGTTCACGTTGCAAAAAAAAAATCTGCAGTAGTTTATTTGTAAACTTAAACTATGTCCCCCAAAAATACAACTTATCCCTCAAAAAACAAGTCTTCATACAACTGTGTCACTTAAAAAAAAAAAAAAGAAGTTACAACTGTTGAAATGCCAGGAGGCAAAACCAAAAAAATGTAGCTAGTCATTAAGGCCTTTTCAGGCCTTTTGCTTAAGGGATTAAAAACATAATTTCACAATGCCTAATTGGGAGTTGTAAAAGTTATATGTGTGATTGATATTTCAACTGCAGCCTGTTGAAGATTTTGCTAGCATGTCATAATATTGTTTTGATTGGTTTCCTGTCTGTAATTAAAACTCTGGAAAGATAGTTGTGGACACATCTGTAATATACATCTGTAATACAACAGAGCAATAATAATAATCTTTATGTATATAGCGCCAACATATTCTACAACACTTTACAATGTAGAGGGTATCAATACAGACAAAACCAAACATTAGACACAAAGCAGTTATTAACAGATCAAACAAGAGGTGGGAGGGCCCTGCTCACAAGATCCTACAATCTATGTGGGAAAAGGGGTGAGACAAGAGCTGAGAAGTGCTGAGTTTAGACAATGACCCAGCTGTCTTCCATAAATAGGGTGGTGTAATGATACTGCTGGACTCCAAAAAACAACAATAACCACAGGGAAGTACATAAGCAGTCACACAAAATATGAAACATTTCAAACTAAAGATGTTTTGGCAAATGGAAAGCTGTCGGGCAAAGACAGGTGCATGGTTTGGTGGAGATTCTAATGCGATTGCACCCCAGGAATAGTGCAATAAGTAATAGTGATAACTGTCCCTAGCTAACTGTCCCTAATGCTATCCCTCACACTGGAACCTCTATCCCTGACATTAACCCTAAAGTCTTTCCCTTAAAAATGTCCCTAGGCTACAACTGGCCCTAATACAGCAAGTGGCTTTAGAACCTAGTGAGACCCAGGGCCCAACAGAAACTAAACAAAAAACAATTCTGCATTTCTCAAAAACTACAAAGTTGAGAACTTGACCAAATGAAATTAAGACAAGAAACAAGTAATTTCCGCCTAAAAAAAACTGAACTAGACAGTAAACTACAAGACAGAACAATCCATTTCTATACTCTGCAATCAGACTGCCATTTTCCGCTGAGCTTTACAGAGGATGCTAATGAGCTCAGGTGCACAGCCAGGTCAGCTGACAAGCAAGGATCCAGAGCAGGTGCCACACAACCACACCAAAAACAGACATCAAAAGATATTTACCTCAGTACTCCTTTCTCTTCTGAATATATGAGCTAATCACAGCTCACCACTCCCCCTTCAAAAAATCAAATAAAAATCTAGTATAATACTGGAGATAAACATTAGGACTGGGAAGGGAACGAAGCAGTTGCAGTTTCTTTCTCTTGCTGTGTCTGTAAGAATTTATGGTACCTAGGGGAAAGGGAAGCAGAGGAGGAGAGACATCTTATTTAGGATACTGAAAACAGGATCTTTAGTATTATTTTGAAGTTTTATAACGTCTTAGGGTATGTTCACACATCAGACCTTTCCAATTGAAAAAATCCAACGTAATAAGGATACTTTGGATTTTTGCCAAGTATTTTTATTTTACAGAAGCGGTATTTGTTTCTGATTTGGACCCAGGTTGGAATGATTCCAATGGGCCTAACCCATGTAACTTCTGCTGGAGAAATCTGCGCTGTAATTCAGTGTGAACTGGCCATTCAAATTAATGGCAGTCAGATTATAAGATCATTTTAACATGGAATCTGATGCAAATCCATGTTGAATTCCTCCTTAATATCCGCAGTGTGAACATTCCCGTAAGTCACTTGGTGTTTGGATTTTGGAGAATAAAATCTTATTTTCAATTTTCTCTTTACAGCATCGTGGATCTTACAGAATTAGGCTGTATGAGAAAGAAGACTTCCATGGTCAGATGAAGGAGTATGTCAACGACTGTTCAAATATTTCTGAAAGCTTCCACAGAAATGATATATTGTCCTGCAATGTTCTTGATGGTTACTGGATTTTTTTTGAAGAATCTGGCTTTAAGGGAAATCAGTATTTCCTTAGACCTGGTGAATACAGAAGATATGCAAGTTGGGGATCTGCAAATTCCAGAGTTGGGTCTCTAAAGAGAATTATGGACTTTAGTTAAAGATACTTTAAGTTACAATCATCAGCAAATAAAAATAAATGGACTTTAATTCCAATTTTCATTATATGTAATAATGATCAACTTCAGCTGTGATGAAACTCTTCCTGTACTTTACTGGGCAGAAAAACTTTAAGCTGCTAATTTCTATATTTACATTAATAAATAATGCCCATATACTGTATCTATAGTCAGTGATAGGCAGTAGCTCAAACATTGCCCTTGCTGTTATATGTTCATTTTTCATGTGCCTCTTCCTATCAGTCTAACAATAAGCAACATTTTCTAGTTGAAGTAGTGCATTCCCATATCCATGAACTGGAAATAATTAGCACCCTGTCTGTTGTACTGTACAAATAGACCACAGACTCTAGTACCCAGTGTCCAGGTGCTGATGCTGTAATTTTTTTCAGATTAAATGACTATTGAGTTTTAATCATATAGACAATACAATCTGAGAAAACAAAGCCAGATAATTTCTTGGAAAGACAGTGTGTAGAAATGAGTGAATTTCTCAAAAATTTGATTCGCCAGGTTCGCCGAATTTTCCACAAATATTTTTTTCGACCCGAATTTATTTGCGGCGAATTGTGTTAAAAAACAGCTATTTCCTGGCTGCAGAGAGCCTATAGGGTGTTGTAGGACATTGTGCCATGCTCAAATACTCATTGGGAGCATGGTTTGGTCTTCATACAATGCTGTGTTTTAGTATGACACACAGATGCCAGGCGCCGCTATTAGAATTTCTTCACACTTCCTTCTCTGGGCAGTTACAGGGCAAAACTAACCAAATAACTGAAGTGGGAAAGCAGCCTGACAAGGTAATGTCAGCCCCAGCTGGAAAGAACTGAGCTGAGGGCCAAGATCCTACAATCACGTCAAAGAGAGGACTCCTTTTACACCGACATCAAGATGATTCCACAGATTATGACAGAACCTGTTCTGTTAAATGCTGATACATTTAGAGCCCCCCCGAAAGAGTGGAGAGTGTGTTGGCTGTAATTTTGCATTGACGTCACTGATCATTTTGCCTTTCCTTTCATTCGTTAGTGTCCGCTTTCAATCGGTCAATAATCTATCAGTATTGCTAAAGCCAAAAACAAACAGGAGTTGATCCAAAACAGAGATGACCAGTAAATGGGATATTTGCATGTCTTCTGTGTTCTGTATCCACTCTTGCTTTTGGCTACCTAATCATCAGACAATCCTGATCTTTTTCATTCCTACTGACACATTAAAAGAAGGAAAAACCAAACTTAGTGGCAAGGTCATAGAGTAGTGGAGGGTGGAAACAGCAGTAGGAAACCACAGGGTGTTGGAGTGAGAGAGTGGTCGGTTGGCAACAACATCAGTAGGCCACAGAATGGAAAATGACAGGTTGAGAAAGTGGCAGCAACATCAACAGGCCACAGAGTGGCAAGTGACAGATTGAGGAGGTGGCAGCAGCATGAGTAGGTCACAGAGTGGCACAATGACAAAGTGTGGAGGTGGCGGCAGCAATAGCAGCAGCAGCATGAGGTCAGAGAGTGGCAGAATGACAAATTCTGGAGGTGGCAGCAACATGAGTAGGCCACGGAGTGGCACAATGACGCAGCGTGCAGGTGGCGGCAGCATCAGAAGTCTACTTAATGGCCTAGTGAAGAGTGGGGAGGTGGGTGGCAATACCAGTCCCTAGTAAAGAGGTGGTGGTAGATGTGCAGCTGGCAGCAGATGTGTGGCATCAGGCGGTTGCAGCATCAGAATAGTAAACTGAGGGGAGATACCAGAAGAATCCAGACTCAATTTTCAAAGTTTGGTGAGACATCATGGCTGATCTAATCTGATGCATAAGGCATTGGGGTGTGAAATCCGGCCGATCCACGCCTGATTCATCTGGACAAAGGTCAGTCTCTCCACATTTCGGGTGGACAAGTGAGTTCTCCTTGGGGTAACTATGGCCCCCGCTGCACTGAACACCCCCTCTGATGCCACACTACTGGCTGAGCAGGACAGCTTCTCCAGTGGAGTTGCGGCCACACATCCAGCTTGGCTGCCCAGTAGTCCAGCGGATCTTCTACCTGGGGTGGCAGAGTGCTGTCCAAGTAGGCCACCCCCTCTGTTCAGGTCTGCTCCAGGTCCTGCTGCGCTGGTGGTGGCTACCCTCCTCAGTAGGCGGGTGAAGAAGCTGCTTTCAACGACTCCAAATTAGGCTGCTGCTGATGGAGCTGGTACTGCTCCTACCTCCCCAACCACCTAGAGCTGCTGTGGCAGTGGTACGTGAGCGATGTGGTACCCCCCGGTCAGACTTGTCAGAGGATGAACAATGGTGCACATAGGAAACAGACAACTGACTACAGAGGATTTCTCTAGAGTACTTGAGTTTGTCCTCCCTCTCGGCAGCTGGCAAAAAGGCACCCACCGGTAGCGAGGGTCCAAGAGTGTGGAGAGCCCGAAGTCATCCCTCTGCCGATGGTGACTATTCGGCTGTCACATAGCCAGGCAAACGCATGCTTGGGCCATCTGCGCAAGTGACTCTGAGGGACTCCCTGCCTCCATCTCCACTGTATACTGCCACGGTGCTTGGGGGTCATCTGCCTTGTCTTCCTCATCTCCATCTACCTCCCCCGGCTGCTTCTCCTCTCCTGTCACCTGGGTAGAAAAACTACCCATATCACCAGACAATGCTTGTGCTCCAATGTCCTCCTCCTCCTCCAGATCAGCCCCCACCAGACTCATGTGGCCGCGAGATGTAGTCGCCACTAGTGTTGAGCGATTGCGTTGGCTATCGAGATTGATCGATAGTCGATAGTCGGCCG
This sequence comes from Phyllomedusa bahiana, assembly GCA_025379985.1. Taxonomy (NCBI): domain Eukaryota; kingdom Metazoa; phylum Chordata; class Amphibia; order Anura; family Hylidae; genus Phyllomedusa; species Phyllomedusa bahiana. The sequence goes on along the minus strand of JAODAL010042129.1, from coordinate 7,642 downwards.
CTATCGATAAGCTTTTTCGATAGTGAGCATCGATTATGCGCGATGACCATTAAAGTCTATGGGAGAGCAACAACACCTTCATTATTACACCCAAAAAAAGGGTGGAGAAACTAAATTAACATCCACAACAGCAAATGGATACGTGCTACTCTTTTGAAAACACTGGTTTTAAAAGTAGGAAAAAAAGTCCAGACCATTTACTATCCCTGTCGTCCACAGCCACCCTTAAACCCGCATCACCCACAAATTAAAAATGCCCAAAGGGATTGATTTTAACTATCATGTTACTTGAACTGGGCATTGAATATCCCCTTTCCCGGAACGCAGAAAGACCCCAAAACCCCATACCCCCCACATTAAAAATGCCGAAAAAGGAGTCTTTCAACCCCCATTTTTTTGAACTGGGGCATTGACTATCCTGTCCCCGGGCCCACAGACCCCAAACCTGCAGACCCCCAATTAAAAAGTGCCGGAAAAAAGGGGTCTTTTTAACCCCCATTTTTTTTGAACTGGGGCATTGACTATACCCTTTCCCGGGGGACAGCATGGGCCCCAAACCTGCATACCCCACATTTAAAAAGTGCCGGAAAAAAGTTTTCAACCCCATTTAGTTTAACTGGACAGACATACTGCCGGGGGCCCCACAGAGGCCCCAAAATCATGACCCTCACATTTTTAAAAAAGGGCCCGGGAAAAAAAGTCTTTTACCCCATTTTAGTTGAATGGACATTGAATACCCCGTCCCGGGGACGCTGAGCCCAAACCCGCTGACCCCCACATTTAGAAAGTGCCGGAAAAAGGAGCTTTCAACCACCCTTTTATTCATGGACATTGACTAACCCGTCCCGGCCCAGCATGAGCCCAAAACCCGCATGACCCCCCCCATTTTTAAAAAGTCCGGAAAAAAGGGGTCTTTTTAAACCCCATTTTTGTTTCACTGGGCATTTGACTATACCTGTCCTGGCCCCGCGTATGACCTTAAACCTGTCTGACCCCCAATTAAAAAGTGCCGGGGAAAAGGAGTCGTATTTGAAATTTTTTAGTTTTCGTATAATAAGGGGTATTTTTGCACCTTTCATTACCTGGGGTGAATATAGAATTTTTTTTAAGTTTACGTAATGCTGCGCCCAAATGAACATGCGGGGTCCAAAAAACAAAAAAATTAACTGTTAGTTTTGCTATAAAAAACGGTATTTTTTTGCACCTTTCAATTTCACCTGGGGAATAAAAATTTGTGTTTTAAATTTATAGATTTTTGCGTCAATGAACATGCGGGGTGTGCAAAAGTAAAAAAAACACGTAACGTTATTTTTGATTAATAACGGTTTTTTTGCACCTTTCAATTCACCTTTTTGGTGAATTAGAATTCTGTTTTAAGATTTACGTAGATGCTGCGTCAATGAACAGTGCTGGGAGCGCAAAAGTCAAAAAAACACGTAACTGTTATGTTTTGATATAATAAACGGTAATTTTTTGCACCTTTCAATTCACCTGTGGTGAATATAGAATTGCTGTTTTAAGATTTACGTAGATGCTGCGTCAATGAACAGTGTTGGGTGCGCAAAAGTCAAAAAACACGTAACTGTGATGTTTTCGTACGATACACGGTATTTTTGGTAACAAACAACCTGTGCTGACTACAAGATTGCTGGTTTGTAATTTAAGTGCAAGGTGGATATATCAACAGTCACAGGTGTAATGGGTAAATTGAACACCTATCGAAAATGTATACTGATAATAAAAGTGGAGTTTTGCAGCTAACAAAGAGACCTGCAGTTACTAGAAATTATGTTTATCCAATATAAGTTCAGGCTGCCCAATATCCAGGAAATATTTCAATAGCAAACTGTTAATAATAAAGATATTCCACTACAATGTCTACACTAAGTCTTGGTGAACTTTATCCAGTGTTCTGTATAGATAGAGCTTGTCTGTGTTCGCCCGCGGCCCCCCCCCCCCCCCCCCCCCCGCCGTGAATTTACAGTGGTAGATTCTGCTTTAAAATTCTCTAGCTAACTACATAAACTGTTCAAATCCCTAATCTAACTAATATTGGAAGATCCACAGCTAATATAGAGGTTTCTCTGTGCAGAAATAGACTAATTTCGCTGAGCTGTTTGGCCACAGGCAGAGCGCAGGTCCTATCCCTATGAGACGCTGAGAGACACTGAGGCTGAAACAGGAAACGCTGTTCTATGTAAAACGAGGTCATGTGATTTTTCCAGCCAATCGCAACCATACACATCCCAGTCATGACGTCGCACACACATCTCACCCTGCTCTATTCTGTAATCTCATTTGCTGGCCGCCAAAATTACAAGAAGCGCCGAAAAAGGCGCGATCTTAATAGATGATGCACAGATTTTAACCTTAATTATCGCATGATCTGGAAATTTCGATCACCATAAAAACCTTGCCGATTTCAACTTTGTCGATAAAAATCGCTCAACACTAGTCGCCACGTCTCCAGTCCCCTGCCCAGACAGATTTTTCAGCATCTGTGCCAGGACATGAAGCAGTGGAATGACGTTATTCATCCCGTAGTCCTGGCGACTGACAAATAATGTGGTCTCCTCAAATGGCCTCAGCAAATGCCAGGTGTCACGCATGAGCTGCCACTGGCTGACATCAAAGTTACACAGGGGAGTACTCCTGTCCGCTTGGATCAACAACAAATCGTTAATGTCCTTTCTCTGTTCATACAGTCGGTCTAACATGTGCAGGCTGGAATTGCAACGGGTGGAAACATCGCATATCAGCGTGTGTTGGAGGAGGCAATTCTGCCGCTGGAGCTCGAGGAGGGTGTGCCTGGCTTTGTAGGAATGGATGAAGTGCATGCACAGTTTCCTGACTATTTTTAGAATATCTTTAAGATCGGTGGAAGACTTCAGGAACCTTTTCACAACCAGATTGAACACTGCGCCATGCAGGGCGCATGGACCACCCCTTTTTTTCCTCGGTGTCAGCGGGGACACCATGTTCCTCCCATTGTCCATCACCATGGTTCCAATTTGCAGTTGGCGTGGAGAATACCACATATCGATTTCTTGCTGCCTGACGTGGAGCAGTTCCTCCCCTGTGTGACTTCGTTCGCTGAGGCAAACCAGGTGTAGAACTGCGTGACACCGCTGTGCCCTGCACATGTGGTATGATGGAGCAGCACTTGTGGAGGCCGAGGTGGTGGAGGAGGAGGCGGACATTGGCGCAGGAGCAGCAGTTTGAGGAGAAAGCGGCGTCTCCTGTCCAAGTTGTTGGTGTGGCTGGGCAGAAAGCACATTCACTCAGTGGTCCATAAAGGACATGTACTGGCCCTGACCGTAGTTACAGCTCCACACGTCCCCCGCTGCCGTTTCAGCTTGGAACAAATCGATAAGCTAAAGGATGGCCACCTTCTGTTCTACATATTTGTGAAGGGCTGGTACTGCCTTTTTGGAAAAGAAATTACGGCTTGGAACTCTCCACCTTTGCTCGGCACAAGCCATTAGTTCACTGAACGGTGCAGAGTCCACCATTTGGAAAGGGAGGGACTGCAGTACCAACAATTTGGACAGGAGCACGGTCAGCTGCTGCACCTTAGGAGGGTTTTGGAAACCCCATACTGTTGTCTCTTTGCAATCGCCTCGTTGAACGACTGCTGGCGGCATGAGTGGCGAGGAGCAGGAGCATCTGGACCAGGAGATGATGGCAAACACAAACAGCTCCCTTCGGCAGATGTGGTGGAGCCTTGACTGGCTGAAATGGCATGCGTGCCACTAGGTGCTTCTGCTGTTGTTGCGGCAGCAGAATGGACCACCACATCTGAAACACGTTTCTCCCAGGCCACTGGATGGTGACACTGCATGTATTGACGCAGGGCTATGGTGCCAACATTAGCTCCCTGGCCACGCTTCACTTTCTGCCCACAAATTCTACATATACACATGTTCGGCTCCTCCGGTGTCTTAGCAAAAAACTGCCACACCGCCGAGTAGGTGATTTTACCGCCAACGCTCCACACTGAGTGACTACTACCGCCGCTGCCTCGCTGAGCCCCTATGCCGCTCCTTTCTTGGACCTGCGAAGCGGGTTTTCTACCCTGACCTGGCACTGTTGCCACCCTGCTGACTCCCGGCCACAATACCGACTTGCTGGCTGCGCCGCTGCCTGACGCGCAAGCTGACACCCTCTTCTCCCGAAGATGATGATGAAGCCAGGGCTGGGACAAGGCATTTTGGTGCCCTAGGCAAGTACAGCCAATAGCGCCCCCCTCGCTCCCCAAAAAGTGCACCCCCCCCAACAATAAGTCCTCTCACCCCTGCGCCAAGTCCTCTCGCCGCTGTGCCAGGCCCTCTCACCCCTGCACCAGGCCCTCTTGCCCTCCTGCACCAGTTACTCTCTCCCCCCTGCACCAGTTACTCTCTCCCACCTGCACCAGTTACTCTCCCCCCCTGCACCACTCTGTCCCTTGCACCAGTTACTCTCTCCCACTTGTAACTTCTTCCCAGTTATACTTGCGCTCAGGGCATTGCTGGGGGTCCTAAAAAACCCGGGGGCCCAGGCCCCTCTGTGTTATTTTTGCTCATAGTATGTTGAGCGACTATTTCGACAAATTTGAAATGGGGCACGGTATTTAGTTGATCAATTTTTAGATCACGAAATAATTTGGTTTAAAAATCTGTGCTAATCTTTAATTTTCGCGCCATTTTCGGCGTTTCCTTTTCATTTTGGGGGCCCCAGCAAATCATCTTACAGAAAGAGCGGGGTGAGAGTGTGTGCACATCATGATGGGATTGTAGGGTTGCGATTGGCTGGAAAAATCAATGACCTCTTTTTACTTTAAACACCCTTCCTTTCATGATCAGTGGTTCAGTATCTCAAAGCAGTGGGAGGGGCGCTCTGCCTCTGTAAAACAGCTCAGCGAAATTATTTATTTGTTACAGAGAAGCTTACTTTTGCTGTGATCCTTAGAACTTAGTTAGATCAAATTTGCAGTTTTTGGGGTTAGGCAGAGAATTTTTAAAGGGGCATTACGTTGTAAAGTAGGTGGAGAGGGGGGCCCCGCGGGAGAACACAGACAACTCTTAAAGAATACTGGATATTGTGCACCCCGACTTATGTAACATTGCATTGATGCTTTATTATTAAAAGTTTACTGTTAAATTTACTTGGATATTTGGGGAGCCCGAAAATTTTTGGAAAAGCTTTTATAACTGCAGGTCTATTTTTTAGGTGCAAAACTCCAATTTTTTTATCATAACATTTTTAATAGTGTTCTTTTTCAATTTTTGACGTCCAGCTTGTTGATAGAGCCACCTGCAGTTAAAATTGAATCCAGAATTTTTTTAGTCACCCCAAAGGGTTTTAGGTGCCAAAATACCCTTTTTTTATCCCAAAACATTTAGATAGTGTTTTTGCACTTTTCCCAGTCCCGCTATGTTGATAGAGCCACCTTGCAGTTAAATTTTAATCCAGCAATTTTGTAGTCACCCCAGGTGAATTGATAGGTGCCAAAAAAACCTTTTATTTCCGTATAATTTTTAGTACGTGTTTTTTGAAATTTTTTCCCACCCAGCTTTTCGATAGAGCCACCTTGCAGTTAAAATTTTAATCCAGAATTGTGTAATCACCACAGGGAAATTTATAGGTGCCAAAAATACCCTTTTTTTAACCGTATACATTTTAGAACATTTTAAAAATGTTTTTTCCCCTTTTTTCCCCCAGCTTTTTTGATAGAGCCACCTACATTAAATTTTAATCCACAATTTTAAATCACCACAGGGTTTATAGTGCAAAAAACCTTTTATTTTCCTATACATTTCAGAACGTGTTTTTTCATTTTGCCCATCCACTTTGTTGAAGAGCCACCTTGCAGTTTAAAATTTTAATCCAGCAATTTTGTAGTCACCCGGGGATTGATAGGTTTTTAAAAATACCCTTTTTTATCCGTTTAAAAATCTCAAATTTCTTTTTTTCTTTTACTTTGGCGCAGGCCGCTTTGTTTTTTGAGCCACCTTGCAGTTAAATTTCAATACAGCAAATTTTTTTTTGATTTTAGGGATTTAGAAAAGCTGTGATTTTCCCTCTTTTTTAAAAAAGCCGTTCCAAAACTTTCCTACCCTCTCAAATTTTATCTTCCTGAACATGGAGCGAAATGCAGGTGGTAAGCGAGCAAAGAGGAGGTTAGGACATGGAGAAAAGGTGCTCCTTCCAGTGCTGGCGACAAAACACAAGCCAGCGGATTGTCGGTTGCAGGACCGTCAGGCCTGTCATCGCTGGGTCAGGGCCCTGTGAATCTCAGTAACGAACAGCGTCGCCAATCTGTTCTTCAGTGGTTAATGTAACCTGCATCAGCAGTCTTACCTCCTCGTCCTCCCAATCACGGCCACAAATGTCGTCATCAGCATAAATCACATCCGTCCAATTAAAGCGACGGCAGCCCAAAATCAACTCGTGTACCCACCACTGTGGATAATCAATTTTCTGAAGACCTCTTTGATGAAAAATGCGGTTGGGTCAGAAGGCATTTAAAAGATCAAGAGGCCAAAAAGGATGATTTTGTCCCGCTCTGACGCCCAGTTACTGATGCATCAGAGGAGGAGAAGGAAGCCGGTCAATCTGCAAAAATCCCGGGCGGTTGGCAACGCCTTGGGGTCCCTCTTGCTTGTAGGGCCCCCAGCTCCTGGATGCAGAATGTCAAGACGACGAAGTCACCTGTGTTGATGATGATGATGATGATGACGACATTGCGGATCTAATGTGGTCTTTTCAGCAGAATTTGCTTGCGAGCGCTTCATCACTGGAAAGAGGAGGAAGACGATGGGGTAGTGTCAGTACGGGTTCCGCCTCAAAAAGGGAGAGGGCGGTCGCAGAAGTCCACTGATATGATTCCGCCAGCCACGGTCAGCGGAAATCCCGCTCCTCGCTTATCGCCGTCAAAATGGTCCAGGACTTTTCAAGCCTGGGCCTGCTTTGAGCAAGCCTCTGAATTTACCCAGCGATGTTAATGCCGCCCTTTTCCGTAAACACATAAGTATAGGCAAGAATCTTAGGTGTTTAACCACCACTAACATGTCTAGTCACATGCAGCGAATGCATGAGTTGAAATGGAGGCAACCCTTGGCCAAAAAAGGCCAGACCGACGCCGGGCCTCCAACCACTGTTACACCCTCTGTCTCCGCCTCCTTCTCCTCCCCCCACCACCAAGCGTTCCTCAGCTGGGCCATGTCTCTCAGAGTCATGTTCAGGGATCAGCCTCCGCTTCAGCCTCCACCGTCGCCCGAGTACCACCAGCACCACCAGAGACCCATCCTACCCCTTCTCCTTCGGCCAGTTTGTACAGCGGCCAGTCTAGCAGCCAGCCTTCTGTCTTCCAGGTTTGGGAGCAGAAGAAACACTTTAACCCAAACCATCCAAAGCCAAAAGCCTGAAAGTCGGCATTGCCAGGCTTTGGACTTGGAAATGTTGCCTTTCCGTCTGGGACACAGATGGGTTCTGCCACATCATGGCCCTTGCCTGCCCCCCAATACCAGATGCCGAGTAGGCATTTCTTTTCCAGAAAAGCCGTCCCTGCCCTGGCCACACGTGTATCTAAAATTTCAAGCACGTTTCTGCTTATTTTCCCGGGAAAGTCCCTCTGACCACCGAACTGGCTAGTAAGCCGGCA
>JAODAL010042128.1:0-35165 GCA_025379985.1 Phyllomedusa bahiana | reverse complement strand
CACTTGGGGCCCCAATCAAATACACTGGTGATCCCCAGGAATCAAATCCACTGGTGGGCCCCAGCTATCGAATCCACTGCTAGGTCCCAGGAGTTAACTCTAGTGGTAGGCCCCAGAAAACAAATCCACTGGTGGTCCCTAATTATCAAATCCACTGGTGGGCCCAAGTAATCAAATCCACTGGTGGTCCCTAATTATCAAATCCACTGGTGGGCCCCAGGAATCAAATCCACTGGTGTGCCACAGGTATCGAATCCACTGATAGGTCCCAGGAATTAACTCTAGTCGTAGGCCCCAGAAAAACCTAATAATCAAATCCACTGGTGTACTACAAGAATCAACTCCACCGATGGGTCTCAGGTATCAAATCCACTGGTGGGCCTCATGTATTAAATCCACTGGTGGGCCCCAGGTATCAAATCCACTGGTGGGCCCCAGGTATCAAATCCCCTGGTGTGCCCTAGGAATCATATCCAGTGATGGGTCCCAGGAATTAACTCTAGTGGTAGGCCCAAGCAAACAAATCCACTGGTGTGCCCCAGGTATCAAATCCACTGGTAGGCTCCAGGTATAAAATCCACTCTTGGGCCCCAGGAATTAAATCCCCTGGCGGGCCCCAGGAATCAGATCCACTAGTGAGCCCCAAGAATTCTCTCCATTTGTGTTTCCCAAGAATCAACTCTAGTGGTGGGCCCCAAGAATCAACTCTACTGATGACCCCTAAGCACCCCTGCCCAACACTGTATGCTACATCCCACTAGGGCCAGTGATTAGTTGTGGCCCTGATGTAGGTATACGGACACACCATTACTACAACCACGTGAGTAAAACCCAACTGGGTGGACTGGAGCAGCAGGGATTAAACTGGTGACTATAGTGCATAGTTGGCAACTTTTGAAAATGGAAAAGCAGGAGACCGAAGAGGACACGGCCATCTTGTTGGTGTGCCACGCCCCTTCAAAAAGCCACACCCACTCCGCCTAACTGCATAACGGCTTTGGAAGAAAGCCAGGTAGATGCCCTTATAGCCAGGTAGTAGCCCCTCATAACAAGGTAGTGCCCCTTACAGCCAGGTAGATGCCCCTTGTAGCCAAGTAGATGCCCCCTTGTAGACAAGTAGATGCCCCCTTGTAGCCAGGTAGAGGGCCCCCTTGTAGCCAGGTAGAGCCCCCTCTGTAGCCAGGTAGATTGCCCCCCTTTGTTAGCCAGGTATGCCCCCTTTGTTAGCCAGTAGATGCCCCCCTTCGTTAGCCAGGTAGATGCCCCCATTTGTTAGCCAGGTAGTTGCCCCCATTTGTTAGCCAGGTAGATGCCCCCTTGTTAGCCAGGTAGTTGCCCCCTTTTTTTAGCCAGGTAGATGCCCCCTTTGTTAGCCAGGTAGTTGCCCCCTTTGTTAGCCAGGTAGATGCCCCCTTTGTTAGCCAGGTAGATGCCCCCTTTGTTAGCCAGGTAGATGCCCCCTTTGCCCCCCTTTGTTAGCCAGGTAGATGCCCCCATTTGTTAGCCAGGTAGTTGCCCCCTTTTTAGCCAGGTAGTTGCCCCCTTTGTAGTCAGGTAGTTGCCCCCCTTGTTAGCCAGGTAGATGCCCCCCTTTGTTAGCCAGGTAGTTAGCCCCTTTGTAGTCAGGTAGTTGCCCCCTTTGTTAGCCAGGCAGTTGCCCCCTTTGTTAGCCAGGTAGATGCCCCCTATAGGTAATAAAAATAAAATAATAAAAGCCACTTACCTCACCAGGCTCCTGCAGCTCCGGACATCTCCCAGCCGACCGACTCAGCGTCGCAGGGGGAGTGAGTGCAGCCGCGCGTTACACCCCCTGCAACGCAGATCTGTATGTACAGCGCTCACCGGGGCTGTACATACAGGGGGAGAAGGGAGGAGGGGAGCGATCCCTCCTGCCTCCTCCCTGCACAGTGAGAGTCTCCGCTTCACCCGCCTGTAGGAGCGGCTCAGTGGTGCCAGAGTAGCGCACCAGCGCTACTCTGTCGCCGTGGTCATTTAAAGAACCCCCGCTGCCTGCTGGCGGCGGGAGGTTCGCCAACTCTGCCGGGGGGGGGGGCCCCATTAGCGGGACCCCCCCCCCGCCAAAAGCGGGAGAGTTGGCATGTATGCTATAGTGTCTGTTGGTATCTTCTAACAATGTGTTGGGCAATTGTTTACTCGATAAACCCTTTATTTTCTGATCACTCTAATGGGATTGCTCCTCCTTTGTAACCCGTTGTAGATTATTGCTGTATAAACACCTTGATGTCTCACAGTTTTCCATTATAGATCTCTGATTTATTTGTTGCTCCTTTCAGGCCGTGCTCTACTCCGACTCACAGACAAGAAACTGGAGAGGATGGGCATTGTTCAGGAGAGTCAACGGCAATACGTCCTCCAACAGGTCCTTCAGCTGAAAGTCCGAGAGGAGGTTCGCAACCTCCAGCTCTTGACACAAGGTATGAGAGGTCCGTTCACTACCCGTCCCATGGAAACTCACTGCGTTGTCACGAAAATAAGCGGCTGACATATTAATCTGAACAAACTTGCCCTTTCATGGTGTGAATTAGTTTTTAAAGGTCTCCTCAGGTAGTTTAAAGAGAGCTACAGTAGTTATAAAGAACAATGCATATACGGGTGTGCGGAATTGACCACTTGGCAGGATGAATGTCGTCTTGATCCACAAAATATCGGTGTTCTGGCGGTTTAAATGTCAGCCTGCGAAGATGAAAATAGCTTTAAAGACCGGATCCGGGAGCTGGGAATGGAGTCATTTGTACTTCTGTTCGCGTTCTGTTTTCCTTCCCCTCCTTGCTGTATCTCATTGGAAAAGGTTTGCGCAAAATAGATAATAAAACAGCTGCTACAACTCAAGACAACGTCCTAGCACTAAAGACGAAGTCAACCTGCCTTCAAAGATAGGAGCATAGAAATATCAGCTGATATCACACATATACAGATATACATGTCCAGTGCCTTGCGAAAGTATTCGGCCCCCTTCTCAAAGATATCCATGATTATATTTATCATCAGCAGTCATTTAGGATAACATTGGATCATTCAGAGCTCCTCACTGAACTTCTGGAGTGAGGTTGCTGCACTGAAAGTAAAGGGGTCGAATAATATTGCACGCCGCACTTTTCAGTTTTTTATTTTTTTCAAAAGTTTAAAATATCCAATAACTTTCGTTCCATTTCACAATTGTGTCCCACTTGTTTTTGATTCTTTACAAAAAAATAAAATTTTATATCTTTATGTTTGGAAGCCTGAAATGTGGCAAAAGTATGAAAAATTCAAGGGGGCCGAATACTTTCACAAGGCACTGTATATAGGCATGGCCAAAAGTCCACCAATATAGTGGATTTCTTCTAGACTTGTGGCAGATCTTAAGGTAGACTGAAATTTATTGAACTGTGACAGTTTGGAACAGATCGGCCATGAGCAATGTTTTTGTAACTTTTTTTGCTTTATTGAATGGATGAATGTTAGCGTGTCAGGGGAGAAACATTAGAGAACAAACACCCTGCAATCACTGCTGGAAGAACACAAGCTTGTGGTGGCAGCAGTATGGTCTGGGGAATGTTTTCATGACATTCTCTGGGTCATTCATCCAAGTGGACGACACTCTCATCTGATTTGGGTATGAATCCATCCTTGCAGATCACGTACACAAATACATGCTGACTATCTTCCCTGGGGTGGATGAGATCTACAAGAAGGACAATGTCACACAACTAGAAATGTCCAAGATAAGCTGAAAGAGCATGACTTAGGCTTCCAAGTACTACCAAAGCCTATTTATTACCTGAACTTGAACCCAATTGAGTATCTGTGGGATCACCTTGATTGTGATGTTGGCTATATGGATCCTCCAGCAGTTGTGGGATCATCTTGATGGTGTTGTTGGCTCTATGGACCCTCCAGCAGCTCTGGGAACCCTGGATGGTGGTGTTGGCTCTATGGACCATCCAGCAGCTGTGGGGCCCCTGGATGGTGGTGTTGGCTCTATGGACCCTCCAGCAGCTGTGGGGCCCCTAGATGTTGTTGTTGGCTCTATGGTCCCTCCAGCAGCTGTGGGAGCCCCTGGATGGCAGTGTTGGCTCTATGGACCCTCCAGCAGCTGTGGGAGCCCCTGGATGATCGTGTTGGCTCTATGGACCCTCCAGCAGCTATGGGAGCCCCTGGATGGGGGTGTTGGCTCTATTCCCCCTCCAGCAGCTGTTGGGCCCCTGCATGGTGGTGGTAGCTCTATGGACCCTCCAGCACCTGTGGGAGCCCCTGGATGGTGGTGTTGGCTCTATGGACCCTCCAGCAGCTGTGGGGCTCCTGGATGGAGGTGTTGGCTCTATTGCCCCTCCAGCAGCTGTGGGAGCCCCTGGATGTTGGTGTTGGCTCTATTGCCCCTCCAGCAGCAGTGGTAGCCCCTGGATGTTGGTGTTGGCTCTATTGCCCCTCCAGCAGCTGTGGAACCCTGGATGGTGGTGGTGGATCTATGGACCCTCCAGCAGCTGTGGAGCCCCTGGATGGGGGTGTTGGCTCTATTGCCCCTCCAGCAGCTGTGGGAGCACCTGGATGGTGGTGTTGGCTCTATGGACCCTCCAGCAGCTGGGGAGCCCCTGGATGGTGGTGTTGGCTCTATGGCGCCTCCAGCAGCTGTGGGAGCCCCTGGATGGTGGTGTTGGCTCTAGGCCCCTCCCGCAGCTGTGGGGCCCCTGGATGGAGGTGTTGGCTCTATGGACCTCCCCGCAGCTGTGGGCCCCTGGATGGAGTTGTTGGCTCTATTGCCCCTCCAGCACTTGGGAGCCCCTGGATGGTGTGTTGGCTCTATGGCTCCTCCAGAGCTGTGGGAGCCCCTGGATGGTGGTGTTGGCTCTATGGCCCCTCCAGCAGCTGTTGGGGCCCCTGGATGCTGGGTTGGCTCTATGGACCCTCCAGCAGCTGTGGGAGCGCTTGGATGGTGGGGGGTGGGTCTATGGCCCTCCAGCAGCTGTGGGAGCCCCTTGATGGTGGTGTTGGCTCTATGGACCCTCCATCACTGTGGAACCCCTGGGTTTGGTGTGTTTGGTCTGTGGACCCCCAGCGCTGTGGGAGCCCCTGGATGGTGGGGTTTGCTCTATGGGCCCCCAGCAGCTGTGGGAGCCCCTGGAAAGGTGGTGTTGGCTCTATGGGCCCTCCAGCAGCCTGTGGGAGCCCTGAGGTGGTGTTGGCTCTATGGACCCTTCAGCAGCTGTGGGAGCCCCTTGATGGTGGTGTTGGCTCTATGGACCCTCCAGCAGCTGTGGGAGCCTCTGGATGGTGGTGTTGGGTCTATGGACCCACCAGCAGCTGTGTGACCCCTGGATGGTGGTGTTGGCTCTATGGCCTCTCCAGCAGCTGTGGAGCCCCTGGATGGCGGTGGTGCCTCTATGGACTCTCCAGCAGCTGTGGGAGCCCCTGGATGGCGGTGGTGGCTCTATGGACCCTCCAGCAGCTGTGGGATGCTGTCAGCTTAGCCCTAGATACTTGTGACAACCTACCAGGACCTTATATAGGTCTGCATTAAAGCTGTATGCACAAAAAATTTTCCTCCAGACTATTTTAAAAACGTCTGAAAGCAGACAGCCCACTCTTTAAACTTCCGCCCACCCTCCTCCTCACAATCAGGGACCTAACTTAAAGCTCCTGGGCACCAATGCAAAATCTATAAAAAGAACGCCCCATCTACCATGGACCATATATAATATTTTTGTCTTTTTATGTAGCAGAGGGGGCCCTCCTCAGGCTCTAGTCCCCTAGAGCAACTACTGCCCATCTACCTCCTATAGCTATGCCTCTGCTCACAGTTACTGATTGGTAAAAGGCATAGGAGAATGGATTGTCCACTTGGAACAACCACGTTAACATGGTTGTATGAGAACAGAAAAGGGTCGATTTAATTTTTTTCTTCTTAATTTTATTTTAGAAACAGCGCCACCATAGTCTATGGGCTATTTCTGGTCTTGCAATTAATTTCTTCTCCAGAACACATCCTGAGCTGTAATCCTCAGGATGACTCCCACGACTAGAGCTTTGAGGTTTGGTAAAACTATACATGTAAGTGTCAGATGTGGGGCGCACATAATACTGCTGAGCCGGAATATTCATTTGCTGAGCAGCGTGCTGTGAATAGTTTGTGTAACGATACAATGAAAGAACAGATGTTGGCAGATTAAGGTGTTAGTGTTAGATGAGAAGTGGCTCGTTGTTGGACATGATCCAGGGCGGGTGTGAACTATATTTCAGATGGAGACAACATATTGCACTGTAAATCCGCACAATTAAATCTTAATGCAGAGGATGGATGAAGTGACGAGAATGCCGATGTATGGATGTCAGTGCACGACGCAGGTCTCAGAGTCCAAAGAACCAGTAATGGCTTATCCAGAAGTTTTTGTTAGGAAAACTGGATTTATGCTGTACTCAGGATCATTTTTCAGCAGAGCGGGGCGAGGTCCTGTATTTTTGCAAGATAATAGAATTTTTGTAGGGGACATTTTGCAGGTCACACATACGGGGTTAATACCTTAAGATCCAAACCATTTTTTGTTTCTTTGCTCCTCGTCTTCCAAGAGCCATAACTTTTTTAGTTCTCCGTCAACATAGCTGCATTTTTTTTAGATGAGTTGTATTTTTATAATAGTATCATTCAATGGACCCTATAATGATTGAGAGAGCAAAAAAATTCTATGTGGGATGGAATTGGAAAAAAATTGGGAGATATTTTTTGTTGAGGGGGAGAGAGGGTTGTGTTCAGGAAGCTCAATAAGTGAAATAATGGAAATGCTATCTTTATTCTGTGGGTCAGTACAATTCCATTAATTTCTTAGGGTATGTTCCATGGCTTATTTGGACGCTGTTTTGGATGCGATTTTCGAAGCGTTTCTGCACCCAAAACAGCATCTAAAACTCCCCCAGTTCATTCCATTGATTCCTATGTAAAACAGCATTGTAGTTCACACGAGGTTTTTACGTGCTTTTTTGGGCGCTGAAATAGAAATGTCAATGTCAATTCTTGAAGTGTTTTAGGCACGTTTTTTGGCGCATTTTTTGACCTGGCTATTAATTTGTATGGGTGAAAACAGTGTCGAAAACCTTGTCCAAGACCTCGCCCAAAACCTCGTCCAAAAACGCGCCAAAAAACTCGTCTAAATCTCTTCTGAAGTAGCGTGTTTAAGGCGAAGTTTTGATACTGTTCCGGGAGCATAAATGCTCTGAAAACTGCTTTGAAAACAGCATCCAATAGGCCGTGTGAACATACCCTAATTCCTATAGTTTTCGTTATGTTTTACCACTTTTCTTAAAAAAAAATTTCAGCCAACAAGATTTTTTATTGACAGAATCAAAATCTAACAATAACATTTCAAGAGAAACAGCAAAAGTACGTTTAGGAGGGAAAGGGGAAAGGGAATGGGAGAAATAGGGTATAACAAGCGTCATGCTTTCAGACATATAATGTCACCATGTCATTAAAAATCTGATCTTCACGATAGCCGTGTGTCACTTCAAAGTATATTCTAAATATACGGATCTGATAGTTATACATAACCATGTATGTTTTTCCACTTTTATTAAAAAATAAATAACTTTTTTAGAAAAAAAATTGCTGTGCCTCACCGTTTTCTTCACTTTTTTTTCCACTTTTAATGGATTTTTTTTATTTTTTGCACCATGCAAGATAAATAAAATGTTATGCTGGACTTTTGTGGACGTGATGATACCAGTTATGTGATTTTTCTCTGCTCTATATTTTTTTATTAGGCAAATGGAAAAAGTTTTTTTTTCAGATTTGTTTAATACTTTTTTCACCTATTTTTTATAACTAAAGTTTAGCCCCCCCCCTAAATGACTTGATCATGCGGTCATGTGATCGCTTGTGCTATATACTGCAGGTTTTTCTGATTGGAAGAATCTGAAAGGAAATCAATACCTCAGATTTCTGCTGTTTATTTTATTTTTGTAGGAGCAGTTTTCGCCTCTAAACAGGATGCGGCCTATCTTCGTGTTTCTATCTCCTGATCTGTTTCTGAGTTTGAGATCTCACTACAAGGATTGCTTTTCATGTTAAAGATCTTGCAAAAACAAGTCACTTTGCAATATGTGTCTATTAGCAGTGTCCTACCTATTCCTAGATATCCCCTCTTGTATGAGCTGTATCAGCTCCTCAGGTCACTATAGCTACAGACCTGTTCAATCTCTCCTGATAGGCTGCCAGTACTGGTTGCTATAAATATAGACCTGGCTTCTACTGCAGCTTTGTAGAATCCAGTAAACACGCCACTGAATTCAAAATGAAACCAAGAAAACAGGACTGAGGTAAGATGAATAAATGTAGTGAGGTGAGACAACAGGATGAGCTTCCTGATGATGAGCAAAGGGAGGAGGTAAATTCCAACTTAAATGTTTCTTGTCTAACCCAGGAAGAAGTGCAGCTCCGCCTTAAGAAGATTAAAATAGACAAATCCCCAGGTCCAGATGGCATACACCCACGTGTCCTAAGAGCGTTAAGGGATGTCATAGATAGGCCCCTATTCTTAATATTCATGGACTGTCTAATAACGGGGTATGTCCCAAAGGATTGGCGCATAGCAAATGTGGTGCCAATATTCAAAAAGGGTCAAAATGATCCAGGAAACTATAGGCCAGTAAGCTTAACCTCTGTTGTAGGTAAAATGTTTGAAGGTTTTCTCAGAGATGCTATCCTGGATTATCTCACTGAAAATAAATGTATAACGCCGTTCCAGCATGGGTTCATGAAGGATCGGTCCTGTCAGACTAATCTCATCAGCTTCTATGAGGAAGTCAGTGCTAGACTGGATCGGGGTGAGGCACTGGATGTCATATATCTAGATTTTTCTAAAGCATTTGATACGGTGCCACATAAAAGGTTGGTAAGTAAAATGAGAATGCTTGGACTGGGGAAAATGTGTGCAAGTGGTAAGCAACTGGCTCACTGATAGAAAACAAGGGTAGTAATTAACGGTACATACTCAGACTGGATCGCTGTTACTAGTGAGGTACCACAAGGGTCAGTATTGGGCCCTATCCTCTTCAACATTTTCATTAATGATCTTACACAGGGATTACACAGTAGAATATCGATCTTTGCAGACGATACTAAGCTCTGTAAAGGAAATACACAAATAGAGGAAAATGTGTTATTACAAAGGGATCTGGATAAGTTGGAGGCAGGGAAATGGCAGATGAGGTTTAACACAGATAAATGCAAGGTTATGCACATGGGGAGGAAAAATCCATTACATGACTACATGTTAAATGGAAAAACACTGGGTAAAAGTGACATGGAGAAGGACTTGGGAATCCTGGTGGACAGTAAACTTAATTGTAGCAGCCAGTGTCAGACAGCAGCTGCCAAGGCAAATAGGATCATGGGGTGCATAAGAAGGGGCATAGAGGCACCTGAGGGAGAACATCATTCTCCATTATACAAGTCACTGGTTAGACCACACATGGAATATTGTGTACAGTTTTGGGCACCAGTGCACAGGAAAGACATTGTAAGCTTGAACAGGTAAAAAGGGCGGGCACAAAAATAATAAAAGGACTGGTGGACTGCAATACCCAGAAAGGATTAGCAAGATTAGGGTTATTTTGTTTAGAGAAAAGAGGCTTCGGGGGGGACATAATAAATATGTTTAAATACATCAAAGGTCATATAGAGATCTCCCCCAAAGTTTTATTTATACCCAGGACTGAAATCTAGAACAAGGGGGCATCCTCTACGTCTTGAGGAACGAAAGTTTCTACGTAAACATAGAAAGGGATTCTTTACTGTAGAGCAGTGAGACTGTGGAATTCTCTGCCAGAGGAACTTGTCATGGTGAATTCACTAACAGGTTCAAAAAGGGTTTGGAGAATTTCTGGAGCGTAATAATATAACAAGTTTATAGTGCCTAGGATTGGAGAGTGGTCATTGATCCCCGGATTTTTCCGGTTGCCAGATGGAGTCGGGAAGGAATTGTTCCCCAAAATGAGGACGATTTGGCTTCTACCTCATTGGGGTTTTTTGCCCCTTTCCCTCTGGATCAACACCTTAGCACAACAGGCTGAACTGGATGGACGTCTCGTCTTTTTTCGGCCTTACAAACTATGAAACTATGAAACTATGAAACCCCTTTAAAGGGGTTGTCTCACTACAAAAACTAGCTTTCAGCATGTAGGGACATACCACTGAAGACTTTCTCTAAATACATTAATCTTTTGATTTTACTTTACTCAGGAGATTAGTTATTTTATCTGCTCTAAGTGCACACAGGTTTATATGGTTACCTAACTTTGCTATCTGATTAGAACAGGGAGTGATGTCACCATGGTCCAGATAGATCGCTTCAGCAGACAAATTATCTTTAACAAGATTTTTTTTTTTTTACAAATAACTTATATTCACGCCTCACAGCACCTGTAACTTTTGTTTATTAAAGATAATATCCTGTACGTGTCAGTATCAAGGCTGAACTAGTTACAGAGAAGTTAAATTTGCTAATCACTGCAATAGAACCACCCACAGCTTGACAAGATCAAAGTGAAACAAAAGTTGACTGTGATACTGCATGGTGAGAAAAACCCCTTTAAAGATAAACACCTGAAAAATAACTATAAGAGGGTCAAAAGAATCTACACATGAGGTAAGAGAACATAGCAGTGTCCCATGTAGTTTTGCTTATCATCCTATATGCGAGAAACCACACAAGATATATGTATGCCGGGCAGAGATAAGCAGGGGGCCCTCCCTCATCCAGTGGCCCCTTTTTCTGCAGGCAACCAGAATGTTAGCATTTTATTTTGTCTGTACCTGGAGCTCTCACCACTATAAAGAAATTAGCGCATTTTAGGATGTCAATTCCCTATCTCAGTATATACTGTGCTATTCAGTCTATGAAATTGACACTAACTTTATTTGACAGCAAAGAACTATTATTACCCCTTCCCAGGTGATCAAAAATGGTATAAAAAAGTGATTTGGATAACATTTTTGTACTATCGCAAATGTTGTCCAGGACTGTAGAAATAATAGCTGATAGAGGTTGTAACCCAGTGGTATTATTTGGACCCTATTGATGGTTGTCAAACTTGGCAGGACAATACCAAATACCTGACCAGGGCTGCCATCAGAACTTTCAGGGCCCCATACAGCTGAAGCGTCTGGGCCCCTTTTGCCCCATTATCCCCGCTTGCAGCGGGCCCCCTTCAATCTCCGGGCCCCGTACAGCAGTACCCCCTGTACTGCCTTTACGGCAGCCCTGTACCTGACCATAGTAGAGTGGGGCTTATGGAAACCTGGCCACAAGTGGACAAATTGGGAGCATTCCTGGGGAGGAAGTTAAATATCTGTCATAGTGAATCCTTGTGTTCGCTGTGAGATAACAGTTCTGGAGCCTCTTCTCCTATATCTCTGTGTTGTGCTGTTCCTCTGTTATTCCTCCTAGAAATCAGTCATATGGGTGTTACCATTTCCAGTCTTTTAAGGGCGTGTCCATGCATACCCTGACTGTCAGCCCTGATTGGTTAATGTCAGCCGGTGCCGGGACACTCCCCCCCCCCCCCCCCAGGTGGTAACACCCAGCTGACAGATTGGTAATACATTTTCAGTTGGAATAACAGGAAATACACAACACGGAGATCTAAAAAAAAGTGGCTTCAGAATTGTTATTCATTGAGAACACTAATATTTACTAAAACAGAAATATTAGGAATGGCCGCAGGTCCCCTTTAAATCTTGATAAGGACATTGTAAGTTTGTTAGCTTGGGCAGTGTATAATGGTGCTACTTGGGTATGGCTGATGCAGTTTGGGCATTGTGCATTAGCTAGTTGAAAATGGCCACTGTTTATGACACTTGCAGCTCCAGGGCCCTAGTGCAAAAAGTGAGATGGCCCCCCAGCTACCATATGCCACTTACAATGCTGGTATCTCCTTATGTGGCATAGGGGCTTTTGGACCACCTCAAGCTGCAGGGCCCGGTAGCGACCTCTGCACCACCTATAGGTACGCCCCTGTTTATGTAGTAGCTTAGACACTGTATCATGGTGTTTTGGCATTGTATGGTGGTTTTATGTATGATGCATAGTGCCAGGGATCTACACTATACTTGCCAACTTTTGAAAGTGGAAAAGCAGGAGATTGAAGGGGGGCGTCAAAAATTTGCATGGACACGCCCATCTTGTTGGTGTTACGCCCACCTAACTGCATAACGGCTTTGGAAGAAAGCCAGGTAGATGCCCCCTCTAGCCAGGTTGTGCCCTTATAGCCAGGTAGTGCCCTTATAGCCAGGTAGTAGCCCTCTATAACCAGGTAGTGCCCCTTACAGGCAGGTAGATGCCCCTTGCAGCCAAGTAGATGCCCCCTTGCAGCCAGGTAGAGCCCCCTTGGAGCCAGGTAGAGGCCCCCTTGCAGTCAAGTAGATGCTCCCTTGTAGCCAGGTAGAGCCCCTTTTAGTCAGGTAGATGCCCCCTTACAGCCAGGTAGAGCCCCCTTGTAGCCAGGTAGAGCCCTCTTATAGCCAGGTAGTGCCCCCTTTGTAGCCAGGTAGAGCCCTGTTATAGCCAGGTAGAGCCCCCATTGTAGCCAGGTAGAGCCCCCATTGTAGCCAGGTAGAACCCCTTTGTAGCCAGGTAGAGCCCCCATTGTAGCCAGGTAGAGCCACCATTGTAGCCAGGTAGAGCCCCCTTTGTAGCCAGGCAGAGCCCCCTTTGTAGCCAGGCAGAGCCCCCATTGTAGCCAGGTAGAGCCCCCTTTGTAGCCAGGTAGAGCCCCCTTTGTAGTCAGATAGAGCCCCCATTGTAGCCAGGTAGAGGCCTCATTGTAGCCAGGTAGTGCCTCCTTTGTAGCCAGGTAGTGCCCCCTTTGTAGCCAGGTATTGCCCCCTTTGTAGCCAGATATTGTCCACATTAGCCAGACAGTGCCCCCCTATAGCTAATAAAAATAAAATAATAAAAGCCACTTACCTCACCAGGCTCCCTGCAGCTTGTCCAGCTCCGGACATCCCCCGGCCGACCGACTCAGCGTCGCAGGGGGAGTGAGTGCAGCCGCGCGTCACTCCCCCTGCGACGCAGATCTGTATGTACACCGCTCACCGGCCGGGTACATACAGGGGGAGAAGGGAGGAGGGGAACGATCCCTCCTGCCTCCTTCCTGCACAGTGAGAGTCTCCGGATGGGTGAGCGGCCGTTCCTGTGGGAACGGCCCGGCGGCGCCAGAGTAGTGTCCTGACACTACTCTGGGGCCACGGCCATTCAAAGAACCCCCGCTGCCTGCTGGCGGCTGGAGGATCGCCGACTCTGCCGGGGTGGCGGGGGGGGGGGGCCCCCCCTTAGCGGGGCCCCCCCCCCCAAAAAGGGGAGAGTTGGCATGTATGATCTACACAGAACTTTCTGAATTGTTCTAGAAACTGGTAGCACTTGCAATAGAGGTGGATGACTGTAGCAGTAATAATTCATGAGTATCCACATGAATCCACATGTAGACCTACATCACTATAACGTATTTCTAATAAATAGTGATCCTTCAAGTAAAAAGTGTAATCCACATCAGGAAACTGAAAGCATAAGTAAGTAGGAATATTTTGGTATAAATAAAACGGCTAAAAAAACCAGATAGTATGCTTAGCAAAACCCGGGGGAACTAGAATTATGGGGCCCCTAAGCAAATTGGAGGGGGCCCACCACTAATTGCAGGGCTGTAAATAGGATTAATTGGGCCACTTGGCATAATGAGATGGGCCCCAGTACTAATGACAGGGACGTAACTAGAATTCATAGGGCCGCTTAGCAAATAGAGATGGGGCCTCACCACCAATGACAGGGGTGTAACTATAATTCATAGGGCCCTAGAGCAGAATGAGATGGGTCCCACCACTAATGACAGGGGTGTAACTAGAATTCATGGGGCCCTAGAGCACAATGAGATGGGCCCCACCACTAATGAAAGTGATTTAACTTGAATTCATAGGGCCCTAGAGCAAAATGAGATGGGCCCCACCCTTGAGGGGTAACTAAAACTCATAGGGTCCTAGAGCAAAATGAGATGGGCCCCACCACTAATGACTGGGGTGTAACTAAAACTCATAGGGTCCTAGAGCAAAATGAGATGGGCCTCACCACTAATGACAGGAAACTGAAACAGCAGCATATGGAAGAAATAGTGGTAACTAAGGTAAAATATTCTCGCACCTGAGTGGGCCCATTGCTGCTTGGGCCCCGTAGTCACTGCTATGGCTGCTACAGCTACAGTCCCATCCATGGACCACAGTTTGGGTACATTCGGCCGTTTTAACAATTTCAGTTCAGAGTTCATCAAACTTTTAAAAGGAAATTTTCCCGGAAACTTCTGGATTACTTTTTCTCTTTCGTTTGATAAGTAACTTTGTTATTATGTTGAAGTTCATCATATATTAATTTATTGCTTTGCTTGAACATGTACATTTTTCTTTGCTCTACATATTTAATGCATTGTATCCACTTTACAAAGCATTTCCACATGTCGGCAGCTTTTAAGTTTGCAGTCTCTTGTTTATTGCATTTATTCCCAGACTTACAATGCAGTGAATGGTTAAGCCGGGCTCTTTGTATTGCGCACTCATTGCCCAGACACAACTGCCTTCTGTATTCCAGACGCAGGAACAAAGGAACGAGCTCTGTTAGAAAATGGGTTTGCATAACCCATCGAAAGGAAAAGTCAGAGAAGCAACGATATAGGATTAAAACATTTATAGAAGATGAAATATTAACCGGGAAGGGTGAGGACTTCTGCAGCTTTGTCAAACTTCAGTCTAAATTGTTTTGCAAAGGATTATGGGACAAATAAAATATTAACGCGTATTTCCAATTATTCGATAGAAATTTCATGTTTAACAATTGAAATGACTGTTCCTTTTTTATAACAATGAACACAGATCTGAAGAGCAAGAGTTTCTATTCCCAGTGGTGTGTGGGCTCTCGAGTGGATGCTCCAGATTGTAGGCCTATCTGCTTCTTTCTCATGTAATCCATGAAAGCTAATAGGGACAAGTGTTGCGCTTTGCATTCAGGTGCGGACGATTCGCTCCGACCCGGATTTTATTTCTTAATATGTTTTTACTAAAGCTTCCATTGAACAACATACAAAGCAGCAGTAAGTCATATACAGATAATACAGACATGCATTAACGTCAGGTAGGAATTACAAGTCTTATGATAGCAGGACAAAAGTATCACTACTTGTCGACTGAGATATACAATGGTGGCTAGAGTCTGTAATAACTAGTGTGGAAAAGAAAACTGCATCATCTGTTTGTTTTGGGTCAGTATATCAACTTCAAGGGGTTTTCTCACTACATGGATTCATCTCACCTCAGTCCTGTTTTCCCAGTTTCATTTTTTAATCCGGGGGCGGGTTTACTGGCTTTACTGGCTACTACTGGTCTGCAGTGATGAGCTGCTGAGGACACCAGGTGACAGTGTGTAATTATTTTAGAACCCCTGGTGTCGATGTGTACTTATTCTAGAGCCCTATGTGTCGGTGTGTAATTATTCTAGAGCCCCAGGTGTCAATGTGTACTTATTCTCGAGCCCAATGTGTCGGTGTTTAATTATTCTAGATCCCCCGGTGTCTATGTGTACTTATTCTAGAGCCCTATGTGTCGGTGTGTAATTATTCTAGAGCCCCAGGTGTCAATGTGTACTTATTCTAGAGCCCTATGTGTCGGTGTGTAATTATTCTAGAGCCCCAGGTGTCAATGTGTATTTATTCTAGAGCCCCAAGTGTCGGTGTGTAATTATTCTAGAGCCCCAGGTGTTGATGTGTACTTATTCTAGAGCCCCAGGTGTATAATTATTCTAGAGCCTCAGGAGTCAGTGTGTAATAATACTAGAGCCCCAGGTGTTGGTAACTAATTATTTTGGAACCACAGGGGTCAGTGTATAATTATTCTAGAACCCCAGATGTCGGTGTGTAATTATGGGAGACCCCCTGGTATCGGGGTGTCATTATTCTAGAACCCCAGGTATGTCGGTTAATAATTAATCTAGAACCCTAGGGGTCAGTGCGTAATTATTCTAGAACCCCAGGGGTCAGTGTGTAATTATTCTAGAGCCCCAGGTGTCAATGTGTACTTATTCTAGAGCCCCAGCTGTCAATGTGTACTAATTCTAGAGCCCCAAGTGTCGGTGTGTAATTATCTAGAGCCCCGGGTGTCGGTGTGTAATTATTCTAGAGCCCCAGGTGTCGGTGTGTAATTATTCTAGAGCCCCAGGTGTCAATGTGTACTTATTCTAGAGCCCCAGGTGTCAATGTATAATTATTCTAGAGCCCCAAGTGTCGGTGTGTAATTATTCTAGAGCCCCAGGTGTTGATGTGTACTTATTCTAGAGCCCCAGGTGTATAATTATTCTAGAGCCCCAGGAGTCAGTGTGTAATAATACTAGAGCCCCAGGTGTTGGTAACTAATTATTTTGGAACCACAGGGGTCAGTGTATAATTATTCTAGAACCCCAGATGTCGGTTTGTAATTATGGTAGAACCCCAGGTATCGGGGTGTCATTATTCTAGAACCCCAGGTATGTCAGTTAATAATTAATCTAGAACCTTAGGGGCCAGTGCGTAATTATTCTAGAACCCCAGGGGGTCAGTGTGTAATTATTCTAGAACCCCAGGTGTCGGTGTGTAATTATTCTAGAGCCCCAGGTGTCGGTGTGTAATTATTCTAGAACCACAGGTGTGTCAGTATGTAAATATTCTAGAACCCCAGGTGTGTCAGTATGTGATTATTCTAGAACCCTATGTGTGTCAGTGTGTAATTATTCTAGAACCCTAGGTGTGTCAGTGTGTAATTATTCTAGAACCATAGGTGTCGTCGTGTAATTATTCTAGAACCCCAGTTGTCATCATGTAATCAATTTAGAACCCCAGTGGTCAGCGTGCTATTGTTCTAGAACCCCACGTGTCAGTGCGCCATTTTTCTAGAATACTTTGCCGGGAATTTGGGTGGAAATTTGTGTCGGGTAGACTCACTCTTAGCAGAACAGCTAACTACCTTACATAGCACAGTTCTCCCTGGAACCCCCAAAACTTTCTAATATATAACACAAAGGTATCCTAAAGGACATGGGTTCTTCTTGCCTTTACGTCTCTGCAGATACTGAAGTGTTGAGTTCTTGTGGTTGCATAGCCTCTGATTTCCACCCACGAGTGTTCACTTTTTTTTCCCTTACTTCTGTTTTCTTCTGATAACTACTAACTGGCAAAAAATAGATTTTTCATTTCTTTACCTTTTATCAAACAGTATGAGGTTATTTGTGGAATCTAAATAATAAGCAGCATTATAAACTAGCGCCTAATGTGCTGCATAAAGGTGATTTAGTTCCTTTGTTTTTACTGTAGAGCTAAATCAATTATTTTTTGTTTCAGTAATTGACTGGGTTTTATAACAGATTATATAGCAGTTTATTAGGTGAAGCAAAATAAACGATAATCCACAAAAACCAATGCATCGTGTTTTACAGACGGGGTATTAATATTCTGAGGTCCCAAACTGTCCTTCTTCTCTGTAACTTTAAGGGCGACATGTACGAATTCGAATGCGTACTTTTTTTTTACTTGGCGCCGACCCTCTAGTTCTAAATAGATATAGAAGAGTGTAGAATTCGACAGTATGAAGAGTTTTGCGGCATTACATAGAGATTAATGCGCCAAACTTTGTATGGGCATAGAGTGTAATGCGCCAAACTTGGCGCACTAAGCTCTATGTAATGCGCCACAAATCTTCATACTGTCGTATTCTACACTTTTCTATTTGTATTTATAACTGGAGTGTTGGCGCCAAGTAAAAAAAAAGTACGCATTCGAATTCATACATGTCGCTCTCTTTCAATATTCAATACTGTCTAACTCTTAGACAGTGTAAAGTTAGACTAGACAGTCTTACAATGCGCCACATTTGTCACAGTGCTCATAAATCTTGTGCAGATTAGAACTGTCTAGTAGAACTTTACATCTGTTCTATGTTGACTGACTTTATACCGCTAACTGCTCCAAAATGTTGGTGCATGGTGATGTATACTAAGCCATGTCCTTTTCTGCAAAGCCTTACCTCTTTTACAGATGGCACACCTCTTTTGTCAGACGAGGTGCAGAAGTGTCTGTAAACTATCTAAAAAAAACATAATAAATGTGGTCTAGAGCAGGTAAGTCTTTATTTTTGGTGCAAACTGTGCCACAATTTTGGCGCAACTGCCTTGATAAATGTGCCCCATTGCATCAACAAGTCATTGTTCTGAAACCCCAGCCATCAATGTGTTTTTGCTGTGGACCCTCAAGTGTCAATGTATCATTGTTCTAGAATCCAAGTGTAAATTTGTCATTGTTTTGTTACCCTAAGTGTCCATGTGTCATTGTTCTAGAACCCCCTATAGTGTCAATGTGTTATTGTACCGCAGGCGTAGGTGC
The DNA here is from genome assembly GCA_025379985.1 of Phyllomedusa bahiana. NCBI lineage: Eukaryota > Metazoa > Chordata > Amphibia > Anura > Hylidae > Phyllomedusa > Phyllomedusa bahiana. The sequence goes on along the minus strand of JAODAL010042128.1, from coordinate 16,733 downwards.
CAGTATCAATATTGTGAAACCCCTAGTGTCAATGTGTTATTGGTCTAGAACCCCAAGTGTCAACATGTCAGTGTTCTGTAATCCCTAGTGTCAATGTGTTATTGGTCTAGAACCCAAAGTGTCACTGTGTCATTGTTCTGTAATCCCTAATGTCATTGTGTCATTGTTCTAGAACCCCATAGTGTCAATGTGTAATTGTTTTGTAATCCCTAGTGTCAATGTGTCATTGTTCTGTAATCCCTAGTGTCAATGTGTTTTTGGTCTAGAACCCCAAGTGTCAATGTGTCATAGTTCTGTAATCCCTAGTGTCAATGTGTCATTTTTCTGTAATCCCTAGTGTCAATGTGTTTTTGGTCTAGAACCCCAAGTGTCAATGTGTCATAGTTCTGTAATCCCTAATGTCAATGTGTCATTGTTCTAGAACCCCATAGTGTCAATGTGTAATTGTTTTGTAATCCCTAGTGTCAATGTGTCATTGTTTTAGAACCCCATAGTGTCAATGTGTCATTGTTCTGCAGCACTAGGTGCCAGTGTGTCAATATTGTGGGGCCCCTAGTGTCAGTGTGTCATTTATCTGAACCCTGAAGTATCAATGTGTCATTGTTCCGGAACCTCAGGCATCATTGTGTTATTTCTGTTGGCCCTCAACTATCAATGTGTCATTGTTTTTCATCTCTAGGTGACAAAGTTGTCCCATTTCTGAACCTTAAGGTGTTAATGTGTCCCTATTTTAGAAGCCCCAAGTGTCAATGTCTTATTGTTCTCAGGGTGTCAATGTCTGGAACCCCAAGTGTTGGTGTATCACTGTACTGGAACCGTATGTATTAATATGTCATTGCTCTGCTACCCTAGGTGCCAATGTGTTAATGTTCTAGGACCACAAGTGTCAGTGTGTCAAATTGTTCTGAAATCCCAAGTGGCAGCATGTTATTTTTCTAGAACCTCAGGTGCAGTGTATCATGGTAATAAAACCTCAAGTGTCAGTGTTTTTCGTGTTTCACAAATCCCAGGTGTCAGAATCATTTGTCTAGAACCCTTGTTTTAGAGCTTGTTTTAGAGCTCCAAGTGTCAGTATGTGATTGTTGTAGTATCTTATTGTTAAAGTACCTCCCATATTAACATGCCCCATTGTTCTGAAACCTCATGCATCACTATAATTGTTGGGGAACTACTATCAGACTTTTATAACTTTGAAATATCAAATGGTATTGTGTCATTTTTATAGGACTCCCAGGAGTCATTGTATGACCATTACAGAACCCCAAGAGCCTGTGTATCATGATCCTGGAGCATCAAGTCCCAATGTGACAATGTTCTAGAACATTTATTTACGAAGAAGAACAATTAAAAGCAATTATAATGTCAGAATGTCATTGCAATGGAACAGCAAGCTTCACTGTATTACTGGTGTAGAACCCCAAGTTTCAGTTTCTCGTACTTTGTAACTGAAGTGTCCCTGATATTGGGATAGAACTTCAAAGAACATCATTTTATTAGTATTGAGCAGGCATCCTCAAACTGCGACCCTCCAGCTGTTGGAAAACTACAACTCCCATCATGCATTTATACAATCTATAACAGTGGGAATGATGGGAGTTGTAGTCTCCCAACAACTGGAGGGCCGAAGTTTGAGGATGCCTGGTATTGAGCTTCAAGTGTTCATTTCCGAGTCTTAGCATTTTCATACAATTGAGTGTCAAATATTCATGCGCCATTTTATATACCTGAAGAGTCAATGTCTCATTATTCTTGAACCCTGAATTTTAACTGTGCAACTTTAGGTGGCTAATTGTTATAGAACCTAAAAGTCTCAGTTTGCGTACTAAACACGTTGATATTCTACTAATGTGGTGACTTTTATTAACTATGTGGATGTGAGTGCCGTGGGACAATCATTTTTTCTGCACTATTACTGCTCTTTCTCAGACACAAGCTCTTGCGCTTCAGAGTCCAACCAGCGGCAGCCCCAGGGATTCCACAGGTTATTATACCTGCTGAGTGTTGTGCCTCTCGTGTTTGCACAACACCCCAGGGTGAATGTCACATCTCACCTACTGTTATTTTAGCACTTTACAATACTTACTTCACTAGGAGATCTCCGCTCTGTGTGTTTCTCTGTTTATCTTCTATGTTATAGAACCCGCAAGAGTCAATGTTGTCGTCATGAAATCCCTTATCTCATTGTGCCTTTGCTCAAGAACACTAGGACTCCATAGCCATGGCTCGTGACACCTCCGTAACTCTCAGTGTGTCCTTATAGTGGGACATCAGGTGTCGATGTGTCATTTTATAGAGGTTAGCTTCTCATTGTGATGGACTTTATTAAAGAGACTCGAGGATCAGTCTCCTAATGCTATAGAATCCCAAAAGTTTGATGTGCCATTGATGTTCCATACTGTATTATAGGACCCCAATAGTCAGTATTTTTAATTTTTCTTTTTCATCAAGTGTCATTATTTGTTGAGCGATTTTTTTGACAAAGTTAAACGCAAGTTTTTATGGTGTCAAAAATTTTCCAGATCATCGAAAATTTTGGTTAAAAATTGTGCATCATCTATTAAGATGGCCCCTTTTTCGGCGTTTCCTGTTTTTTTTTGGCGGCCAGCAAATGAAATTTACAGAAAGAGCAGGTAAAAGGTGGTGCGACGCACGATGGGATTGTAGGGTTTCGATTGGGGAAAAATCACATGACCTCTTTTTTACTGAACAGCGTTTCCGTTTCAGCCTCAGGTCTCTCGCGTCTCATAGGGATAGGACCTGCCTCTCCTGTTGGGCCAAAAAACTCACGAAATTAGTCTATTTTCCAAGAAAACCTCTACAAATAGCTGTGATCCTTCCAAATTTGTTAGATTAGGGATTTAAATTTTATGTAGTTTAGCTAAGAATTTTTAAAGCACATCTACCGCTGTTTAAATTCACGGCGGGGGAGCGGGGGGGGGCCCCCGCGGGCGAACACAGACAACTCTATCTATAAAAAACACTGGATAAAGTTCACCCAAAACTTAGTGTAGACATTGTAGTGGGTTTCTTTATTTTTAAAAAGTTTGCTATTGAAATATTTCCTGGATATTGGGCAGCCTGAACTTATATTGGATAAACATCATTTCTAGTAACTAGCAGGTTTCTTTGTTAGCTGCAAAACTCCACTTTTATTATCAGTATACATTTCAGATAGGTGTTCATTTTCAATTTTACCCATTACACCTGTGACTGTTGATATATCCACCCTGCAGTTAAATTACAATCCAGCAACCTTGTAGTCAGCACAGGTTGTTTGTTGCCAAAAATACCGTGTATCGTACGAAAACATCACAGTTACGTGTTTTTTGACTTTTGCGCACCCAGGTTTGTTCATTGACGCAGCATCTACGTAAATCTTAAAACAGCAATTCTATATTCACCCAAGGTGAATTGAAAGGTGCAAAAAATACTGTTTATTATACCAAAATATAACAGTTACGTGTTTTTTGACTTTTGCGCACCCAGCATTGTTCATTGACGCAGCATCTACGTAAATCTTAAAACAGCAATTCTATATTCACCAAAGGTGAATTGAAAGGTGCAAAAAATACTGTTTATTATACCAAAACATATACAGTTACGTGTTTTTGACTTTTGCGCACCCAGCACTGTTCATTGACGCAGCATCTACGTAAATCTTAAAACAGCAATTCTATAGTCACCACAGGTGAATTGAAAGGTGCAAAAAATACCGTGTATTATACGAAAACATAACAGATACAGACATAACAGACTCCTTTTCCTGGCACTTTTTAATCTGGGGTCAGACAGGTTTAATGGTCATACTGCGGTCCAGGACAGGTATAGTCAATGTCCAGTGAAACTAAAATGGTGGTTGAAAGACTCCTTTTTCCGGCACTTTTTAAATGTGGGGGTCATGCAGGTTTGGGGCTCATGCTGCGTTCCAGGACAGGGATATTCAATGTCCAGTTCAAGTAACATGATGGTTCAAATCATACTGCCTTCTGGCACTTTTTAATTTGTGGGTGATGCAGGTTTAAGGGTCAGGCTGTGGTACAAGACAGGGATAGTAAATGGTCTGTGACTTTTTTTTCTGTGACTTTTATAACCTAAGTGTGTTGCCTAAGATGTAGCACGTATCCATTTGACTGTTGTGGATGTTAATTTCAGCTTCTCCAGCCTTGTTTGGGTGTAATAATGAAGGTGTTGTTGCTCTCCCATAGACTTTAATGGTCATCGCGCATAATCGATGCTCACTATCGAAAAACCTTATCGATAGCGGCCGACTATCGACTATCGATCGATCTCGATAGCCAACACAATCGCTCAACACTAGTCATTATCCAATGGTTCTGGTACCCCTATTATCTGTATTTCATTGTTTTATTACCCCCCCAAATAGCCACTTTTTATTGTTCTATTGTCCCAAGTGTCTGTATCTGTTGTTCTAGTACCCCAGCTGTCGGTATTTTATTATTCTAGTATCCCAAGTGTCCGTATTTCATTGATCTATTGTCTCAAGTGTCTATATTTAATTATTCTATTATCCCAAATATCAGCGTCTCATTATTCTGTTACCTATGTGTCAGCATTTCTTTGACCTTTCACTTAGTGTCCGTATTTTATTGTTGTAATGCCCCAACTGTCAGCATTTATTTCTTTTTTTACCCAAGTTGTATTTGTTTTTTTACCACAGCTGTTAGTTTTTATTTTGTTCTGTTACCCCTACTTAAAGGGGTTGTTTCACTACATGGATTGCTTTTTATGTTAAAGATCTTGCAAAAACAAGTCACTTAATAATATGTGTCCATTAACAGTGTCCTACCTATTCTTAGATATCCCCACTTGTATGGGCTGCATCAGCTCCTAAGGTCGCTATAGCTACAGTCCTGGTCACCTGTGCCAGTGCTGGTCACTCTAGCTACAGACCTGGCTACAACTGCAGCCTAGTAGAAGCCAGTAAACACGCCCCTGAATTCAAAATGAAACCAAGAAAACAGGACTAAGGTGAGATGAATCAATGGAATGAGACCAGGCCTGAACTGCCCATAGGGCAAACTGGGCATTTGCCCGGCGGGCCGCTGGGGTCCGGGCTGCAGGGCCGGTTCGGATCGCCACCGAGGGGACCAGTGTTTCCCCCCGCCGGGCCCCGAGTCCCGGCACCTGTCTGTGGCATGCTACAGGGGCCGCAATGGTCGCATCAGCGACCGGACCCCTCTGGCAGGGGACCGACAGGCCCACTTTGCCACACGGCTGCAAAGCCGGGTCACCGACCCAGCCATGCAGCCATCACGGCCGCCGCTTGCACCTTGCGGTGCAAGCAGCAGCCGAGGCTGAACATCTGGGATCTTCTGATCCCGTCTATTCAGCTCCCAGGAGGCCGCGGGGCAGATGCGCGCGATGTGATGACGTCATCGCTCGCCCGCTCCGCGGCCCTGCAGTCTGCTGCCGGCGGCCTCCGGGGTAGACAGAAGAGGAAGCAGAAGCAGAGACCTCAGGTAAGTATTGTTTTTATTTTTTATTTTTTTTAAACTACCAGCCCTGGCTACCTATATACCAGCCCTGGCTAAGTAAATACCAGTCCTGTCTGCCCATATGCTACCCTGGCTACCTATATACCAGCCCTGGCTACCTATATACCAGCCCTGTCTGCCCATATGCTGTCCTGGCTACCTATCTACCAGCCCTGGCTACCTATATACCAGCCCTGTCTGTCCATATGCTGCCCTGGCTACCTATATACCATCCCTGTCTGCCCATATGCTGTCCTGGCTACCTATATACCAGCCCTGGCTACCTATATACCATTCCTGTCTGCCCATATGCTGCTCTGGCTACCTATATACCAGCCCTGTCTGTCCATATGCTGCCCTGGCTACCTATATACCAGCCCTGGCTACCTATATACCAGTCCTGTCTGCCCATATGCTGCCCTGGCTACCTATATACCAGCCCTGGTTACCTATATACCAGCCCTGTCTGCCCATATGCTGCCCTGAATACCTATATACCAGCCCTGACTGCCCATATGCTGCCCGCGCTACCTATATACCAGCCCTGTCTGCCCATATGCTGCCCTGGCTACCTATATACCAGCCCTGGCTACCTATAGACTAGTCCTGTCTGCCCATATGCTGCCCTGGCTACCTATATACCAGCCCTGGCTACCTATATACCAGCCCTGTCTGCCATATGCTGTCCTGGCTACACTATATACCAGCCCTGGCTACCTATATACCAGCCCTGTCTGCCCATATGCTGCCCTGGCTACCTATATACCAGCCCTGTCCTGCCCAATTGCTGTCCTGGCTACCTTTCTACCAGCCCTGTCTACCTATATACCTGCCCTGTCTTCCCATAATCTGCCTTTGCTACCTCTATACCAGCCCTGGATACCCATATGCTGCTCTGTCTACCTATATACTAGCCCTGGCTACCTATATACCAGCCCTGTCTGCCCATATGCTGCCTTGGCTACCTATATACCAGCCCTGTCTGCCCATATGCTGTCCTGGCTACCTATATACCAGCCCTGGCTACCTATATACCAGCCCTGTCTGCCCATATGCTGCCCTGGCTACCTATATACCAGCCCTGTCTGCCCATATGCTGCCCTGGCTACCTATATACCAGCCCTGGCTACCTATATACCAGCCCTGTCTGCCTATATGCTGCCCTGGCTACCTATATACCAGCCCTGGCTACCTATATACCAGCCCTGTCTGCCCATATGCTCATAAAACTGCGTCATTGAAAAAAAAAAAAGTTACAACTGTTGAAATGCAAGAAGGACAAAAACTAAAAATATGTGCTGGTCATTAAAGGGGTTTTTCCACGATGTAATGTTGATATGAGATCCTCCAAAATGGGTATTTAATCACTTTTCTAAATATATGTGATTACAAAAAGTGAAGACTCTGAGAGCTACAGCTTTTCTCAATACCCCTTAGTTACCTGAAAGCTTGCATTAGACACGACCAGAGGAGCTGACAGGCCAGCTTGTGTGAAACACTTTTTATCTGATGACAGGGAAAATGAATGAGCTTCAAGGGGCTGGGGAGAAAGTGCAGTGTATGAGCCTGTGTCTTGCTGTATAGAGAATCAACTGTTGTAAAGTTATTATTTGAGTCAAGTTTTGAGACGCTCCCTTATTCCTCACTCTCTGCTCACCCCCTCCCGCTCACCCCTGCAGCTTTCATGACTCAGCATGATTTGTTTATATTCTACTCCCGTGCAGATAAGGAGGTAAGGAACTCAGGTCCTAGCAAAACCCCTTTAAGTACTTTTCAGGCGTTCGGCTTAAGGGGTTAATGAGAAATGACACAGGGAAAAAGTACTTACTGAAATTTATGTAATACTTCATACAGAAGCCTTTGTTGGTGATGACACCTCTTGCATTACTCAGGTGGGATTTTGGCCCATTCTTCCACACAAACACTCTTCACATCCTGAAGCTTCCATGGTCTCCTTCTATGAATTCTGAGCTTTAGTTGCTTCCATAGATTTTCTATTGGATTCAGGTCAGGTGATTGGCTGGGCCATTATTTTCTCTTGCCTGTATGTTTGGGATCATTGTTTTGCTGAAATGTCCTCCCTCGTTTCATCTTCATCCTCCTGGTAGAGGGCAGCAGATTTTGATCACGAATGTCTCGGTATATTTGTCCATTCATCCTTCCTTCAATTGCATGAAGTTTGTCAGCGCCATATGGCAAAAAACAGCCCCACACCATGATTTTCCCACCTCCAAACTTCACTTCTGGTTTGGTGTTTTTGGGGTGATATGCGGTTGCTTGACCTCCAAACATGGTGTTCCTTTTATTATACATATACACAGCAGGTGACATAAGTAGCGAAAGGTGCTGTGAACAAGAAATTCTCACCAGATGCCGGCAGCAACCTATCCAATCCACACAGGCAAAGAAATCAAACCATAGATGTCCATTCTGATAGCGGTCTCTTCATCTCTGCCTGATAGCAGGGGGGCTGTATACTCATAATGTCAGAGGATAAGATCTCCTACAGTGAAATTAAATACTTATTTAACCAGCAGAATCCAGGCGCAGACCATTGATTAAACCTGCGTTATTAAATCATTAATGATCAGTTCATCTACACTGGGATTTTCTAACGAGTCCTGGTGCAGCTTGCTTATGAACTTTGACTGCTTAATCTCCTTCTATTTCACATTGCATCGCGGCTGCCTCGGATGCTTAGTCAGGATCTATACGCAAAAGCATCACCCTAATGTTTCTACAGCAATGGGTCAATAGTTTCCCTCTGTAAAAGAGAACTGAAATTTGGGGCAATATTTTTAGCTCTGTTAATCAAAGATATTAGCTAAAGCCAGCGAGGGTCAGAACCCCAATGCAAAGGTGACTCCTGCCTGAATAATGTGCACAGACAGAGAAAAGGTTTTAGGGTGAGGATCCCCACACAGAACAAAGAGGTGCAATTTTTTTATCATGATTCGAGGACAAAATGTGCACAAAAAAGTGACATTGGCTGAAAATGGAATAAGTGTGCATCAGGCGCACAATGGGAGTGCAGGACGTACCAAATACAATGAAGTTCCCTGCACTGAGAAAAATGCATAGAAAATAATCACCAAAAAACACATGAAATAAAATTAGCACTTCTAAACACGGATGAAAAAACATGCTTACAGACAGGCATTGCCTCTGAAACTAGAGCTTTTTTGCTTAAAGAGAACCTGTCACATAGGTGATGCCCCCCTTGCTGAGGGCAGCACACGCCAGTGTCAGACCTGCTGTTTCCAGCACTGTGTCCCTTATTCTGTAAGATGTTGGAGTTTTTGAGTATTTAATGCTCAAATCTTCAGTTTTCAGCCAGAAGAGACATTCAAAGAATCAGTTTTTTCAAACCCCACCCACCTGAGGCTAGCCCCGCCGGCGGGGCTAACATCTGCTCATAAATAAGATTTGAGCATTAAATGCTCTAAAACTACAGCATCTTACAGAATAAGGGACACAGAGCTGGAAACAGCAGCTCTGACACTAGCTTGTGCTGCCTCAGCCAGTATGGCATAACCTATGTGACAGGTTCCCTTTATGGCTATGTCTACACAGTTTATGTTACAATGGCATCCAAAATCCGACGGCATTTTAACACTGCTGAGCCGCGGTTTTTGAAGATTTGCGCTAAAACCGCAGTCGGTTTTCGGATTTGCCGTCAGCATGGATCACATGACTTGTGATGGGGAAAATAGCACCAACAAACACACCAAAGAAAAAAAAACAGGCATAGACCAATGCACACTATTTTTTTTAAATTATTTTGGCTAGAAATGCTAGAAAAACAAAATAAAAAACTTAAGAAAACTGAAACTTGCCGGTTTTGAACCACTTTTTTTTTCTCCAAGAAACCCTCTTCAGAATAGACGTGTGATGGGGGCCTCAATGTTGTAAAGTTTCTGTGGAGACTGATTCGAGATTCTCCGTGCCACAGATGGTTGAACTTGCCCCTTGGATAAAGAATCAATTACTCGGTGTGCAGTGTACTGTAGCGCAGGCACGTCGCCCGCAGCAGAGTCTTTATCCTGATCCAGTTTGGATGTGGAGGACATTTTCATCTGATCCCTGAGAATCACATCAGCAGTTAACAGAAGGGGAGTGCGAGCATTCCTTGTGTCAGCACCTCCACAAAGGGGATACATCTTTATCTGACACACAAGCCTCTTATTAGGACCAAGTTGTTCCAATATAAAAGGTCACGGTGCTGCTATTGCAGTTGTACAAGTAACAAGCTCCGAGCAAGCTGATCTATTAACGAGAGGCTTGTGAAGGTCTCACATACTTGACACGACCAGAAGGTTTCACACTGGACCCTGGAAGATAAATTCATCAGTTTAAGGGAACCTGACATACCAGTACCGTCTCATCTGGGTGGATGTGCAGGGGTAGTCATGGGCACCCCGTTTTCATGTAATTAAAGATATATCATGGCATACCTGAAAAGTGTTCAAGTTTCTCAGCTTCTTGTCAGTGAACAGAAACCTTGTGTACATTCAGGGCAACATGTATAATTTTTGGTGCCCAAGTGCCATTTTTTTTTTGTGTGCATAAATAGCGTAGAATGCGCCTGAATCTATGAACCTGTTTTACTGCGGGTCATAGATTTAGTGCTTTCTAGATACAAAGCGACACTTCTGGCTCAAGTAAACCACTTTGAAAGTGCACTACCTGTTCCAGCAGTAATGCGCCTGGATTTGCCATCCTAAAGCTACATTTTTGTAGATTGTACGGTTGTAGTGCAACATGCCTCCCCCGCCCCTAATCTCAGGCGCATTTCAAAGTGCCGCGGTCGCTCTGTAATGCGTTTGATATTGGAGGGCGTCTGGTTACAAATAGAGCAAACGCCCTCAGACACTGATGCAAAAACAGTGCTTACAGCAGAGGGCTTGGTTTTAGGGCACGTTCACATGTCTGATGGAAAAGCTCAAAGTGGTTTCCTTGGCAGAAATCCAAGGCAACACCTCAGATTTCTGCCAAGGATTTCAAATTAATCGACGCGTTTTCGCTTCTGTTTTGGACGTGGTTTAACACCATTGCAATGGGGCTAACCTGCATCACTCCTTTCCAAATAGGATCCAATGTGGATCCGCTCAAAAGAATGAAGATGTTTTTCTTGAAATCCATGATGTGGAAGATCTGCACTGTAGCTCGCTATGTGAACTACAACGCAGTCTGGCCATTCAAGTGCATAGCTGTTGGATTGCACAAGGATTTTAATGAGGCATTTCATGTGGAATCAATGAATTTCTCGTTAAAATCCGAACATACCCTTATGTTATTCAGGCTGGTCAATTATCTATAGTGTTTCTCTTATTTTCCGGCTTTTTTTTTTTACCACACCCACATATTTTCACTCTCATCCGAATTTAAAACCGAGCCCTAATCCTGACCTTATTGTAACACTAGCTCTAAATTGGGGTTAGGTTTAGGGTTTTCTATCTGGTCTGCAGGGCTTAACTCGCCCATTCTTGCTGATTCCGCTCTCGCCGTGCTTGCGTTCTGTCATCTCCTCCAACATCACTTCCAGTCCAACGTCACATGGGGGTATTAAAGTTATATAGTTAGTACGGTTGAAAAAAGACAGATGTCCTTTGAGTTCAACCAAGGTTGCGAAAGATGTGGATGAAGGGAGGGGTAGAGCTTGGTTTCCCTCTACCGATGAGGACTTTGGAACCCATAAAAAATATTTTTTTCCTTTTTTGCAGATGGTATCAAATCATTCTCCGATTGGCTATATCAGAACATCTTAGTAGGGAGGATATATATATTTCCACTTGCCCAGTGCCTACTAGGTAGATTTCTAGGTATATTCTGCATGTTGGTTTATCTGTTTTGTGGGACGTGGATTTTTAAATGCTCTAAAGTTATGAAGAATTGTAAATGATTCAGGCGAAAGACTGTTCAGGTATTTTTATTTCACTTTGTACAACAAATATATTCTTTATATGTATTTTCTCAGATTGTATTCCAACCTTGTGATGTGTACCATCTTGTTGTTTTTTCAATAAAGCTTTGAATATGAAAAAAAGAAATATTTTTTTCCTGATGCCAAAGTCATATATGTTTTATACAACTACAGAAGTATTCGTATTATTTAGTAGTAGGTGGTTAACTAAGCCTTTCTTGAAGCCCTCACCTTTCCCTGCTGTGACCAGCTCCTGAGGCGGCTATTCTACAAAGTCACATTTCTCATGGTAAAGAAGGCCTTTTTCCTCTAGATCTTGAATCTTTTTTTTCTCTCCAGATAGAGGGAGCGCCCATTTGTTTTTTGAAGGGGTTGTACATGTTACCTAAGGTGACACTGTACAGGAAGTGAGGTCATACCTCCTGCAGTCTCCATTATCTCTGATCCTTGTCATCACCAGTCCTGAGACACCCACAATCTGATATCACTTACAAAGTCTTTTCCAGTCCAAGATCACAGTAGGGTACCCTAAGGTGACATCAGAGAGTGAGCTCTGCAGAGGCAACAGGGGCCTGTTAAGCCCCACAGACTGGAAAAAAATCCCAATTTGGGGATAGGGAAGGGGCGTAGCTAAAGGGGGTTCAAAGGTAGCAGTCACTACCAGGCCCTGTAGCCTGAGGGGGCCCAAAAGCCCTCTTGTCGCATAAGGAGATACCAGCAGCACATGGTAGCTGTGGGGGGCCCATTTCACTTTTTGCACTAGGGCCCCAGAGCTTCAAGTTACGCCTAAGGGTTAGGGTTACAGTTGTGGTCGAATTTTTAATTTTTTATTTTCTCAAAAAATCGATTCAGACTGACCTCAATCAAATAGCCTGAATTCTGGTCAAGTTTGACTTTGGCCCGAACCCGAAGCTCAACACTAATTATCTGCACATTATATCAATCATCAGCAAAAAAATCTATTTCTCAGCTAGATTTAAAGCTCTTTAACTCGCACACGGTTTGTCAGCAATTTCAGTCTCTGTAGTGCAAGGGATTATGGGAGTGCATGCTTGAAATTTTCATATATGAATATGTATCTAGTCTTTGAAGCTAAAAAAAGGAGTGAATTAACAAAAACGGAGGTGTAGGATCTGTCATTTTTTTCCCTCTGCCTTCAGGCTGTGTCTATACAGCAATGTTAAATGGCGTCCAAAATCCAGCGGATTTGTGCCAAAAAATACGATCCGTTTTCATAATTTCCGTTGGCTCCTTTTTTTGTACATTTGGTTATTTTTAGTCATTATATGACTATAGGATTCTACTGATTTGTATTTACATATATTGATTGGTTTTCGTTGGAGAGAGCTGGTCCTTCTGCACAGGGGTGCCAATAGGGCAGTACTCCTGTCAGGGGCCATAATCGAAAAGGGGCCCACTGATATGTTAAAAAATAGGAATTAGTAATGGGTGGGGGGCCCCATTTGATTTGACTGTATGGGGCCCTGAAACGGTTAATAGATGACTGATGGCAGCCCTGCTTCTGCATGTGGAACCTCCCCATCTCTACACGCTGTGTCCAAGCTCTCACGGACCACTTGGAATGATGTGAGGGCCATATTCGACCCGCGGGCCTTAATAGGGTTTTCTCATTACAACTTCAACATGAAGGGACAGGTGATTGAAGACTTTTCTAAACACATTGGTCAATAGAGTTTACTTTAGCCATGAGATAAGAGCCATTTTATGTGCTTTTGTGTGCACAAAGGTTTCTATGGTTACCTGGTTGCCAAACCATAAGGGCCTGTTTACACGGCACAGGACAAATACCGGTCGGATTATCCGATCGGTATTTGTCCGGTTTTTGTGCCGTTCACGCGGCCGCGGGAGGACGGCTTTTCTCCGCGATGAGCCCTTCACATTCACTTGTTCATTTTCCGTCCGAAAACCGGATGGAAGAATGAACAAGTAGAATGTTTTTCGGGCGGCGGGCAGTCTAAAAACCGCTGGGCAGAAAACCCGTGCAGTGGGGACTGCTGTACAGGTTTTCCGTAGAAGCCCATGTAAAAGTTTGCGGCCAGTTTTTCAGACAGTTTTCAAAACCGAAAACCGTCTGAAAAACCGTCTACAAACCCGTGCCGTGGGGACATGGCCTAACTGTTATTTGATTAGCTGAGAGAGCAGAGAGCAGGGAGTGACGTCACCCTACACATGGACAGAGCTTCCAGAGAAAACCAATTATCTCGAATAAAATTACAGATGGACAACTGTTTTCAGTCCTCACAGTCCATGTACCATGTGTTTACTAAAGATTTGATCTCCTGCACTTGTTTCTTATAACAGCTCAGCTACTTACAGAGATGATAGATATGCTAATCACTGCTACAGAACCACCCACAGTCTGAGGAGACAGAGTGAATGGAAACTGGTTGTAACTCAAGTGAAACACTCTAGTGAGAAAACCCCTTTAAGATTGATGCATGCACCTTTTTATAAAATTTAAGTGGAGAAGGGTCCTTTAATGAAGATTCTTATCCTCTGGATAAAGCGAAGAACCATTAGTGTTTTTCACTGTGGAGGACCTGTCCTGTCCTGCATGACATAGAAAACCCAGTGATTTGAATGGGCATTGTGCAATGCCTAATTTTCCCTGTGGTGGCGCCGTAAGGAATTTGTACATTTACTGCCAAATTTCCCCACAAATTACTGCTGAAAGTTCCAGCACTAGGACACTTTGTCATCAACCTATTGTCAAAAAACCCTTCTATCAAACAGGGGTTGTCCAAAGTGGAGAAGCTTTTTATACTATTACTTACTATTACATTTTGTAGAAAAATAATCCCTTCACATCCTATCAATAGGTTGCAGTTGCCCTGAGTTTCTTGCCTGTAGGACCTCGCTTAAGTTTTGTAGCCAAACCGTTCTGGCACAAATACATGACGGCATCTGTCACTTTTGCATAAATTCAGTGAAAAACATCCCATCTTGGGAGAAAAACAATATGAAAAAATGTGCAAACAATAATAGCTTGGCAGTGATGTGTAACAAGACTCTGTATCCTATGCTGGGACGACAAAGCACATCGCGGCACAGCTTCACTATCTGCAGAACTATTGTATTTGATGTTTTGTCAGTTTAATTAAATTGAAAAACCATTATGGAATTGTCCGTCAGGATGTTGGGTATGTGAGCTCCTTGTCTGCGCTTAAATAGAACGTGTTGCTGAATCTCTATTGCCTCCCCACCTGTCATAGGAGGACAAGTCGTCATATCTTCTTGACTGGAGCAGACCACCTGGTGGATCACTTTCAGTTATTTGGAAATGGAACTTTGTATGTTATAACGTTGAAGCTTTTATGTCATCTTGTTTCATGCGTGATTGGGATTAGATACAATTGTGCATTTAGTCTAATAATAATAATATTATTTATTGGTATTGCATCAACACATTATATAAAAAAATAACTTATTATAGAGACAGAAACCAATCAACAATTCAAACATAAGGAATAAGGGTCCTGCCCGCAAGAGCTTCAAGGCCTTGTCTCACTACAAGGATTGCTTTTTATCGTAAAGATCTTGCAAAAACAAGTCACTTTGCAATATGTGTCCATTAACCGTGTCCTACCTATTCCTAGATATCCCCTCTTGTATGGGCTGCATCAGCTCCTCAGGTCGCTATAGCTACAGACCTGTTTGATCTCTCCTGATAGGCTGTCAGCACTGGTTGCTATAGCTACAGACCTGGCTTCTACTGCAGCCTAGTAGAAGCCAGTAAACAAGCCCCTAAATTCAAAGTGAAACCAAGAAAACACTACTGAGGTGAGAAGAATCAATGTAGTGAGACAACCCCTTTAAGGCTATATGTAACGATCCGGCGGTAACAGTACACGCTGAGGCGCTGATCAGCGATAAACGGGTGTGGATCCACTGTGATCACCGTAGGCGAGATGATAATGATGGAGATCCACACCAAGGAGCGGAGTTCAAGGGGTCCCCAGTCTTCACCGAAGCCCTCTGCAAAGCCGGACAGACTTTGCTGCGGGGAACCCCTAGGTGGCTATCCATGACGTGGTTACCCGAGGTGACAGCTGAGGTGCAGGACAGGAACACCAAACCCTGGGGGAGTGATGGTGGCAGGGACATAGCTGGAGGAAGCCTTCAGGTCCCAGGTGGTGGCAGGCAGGTGCAGCAGGTAAATGTATGCAATGACAGGAGTCAGCAGGAATAAACATTTGCATCAGCAGGATACCGCAGGTACTGGGCAGGTGCAACATCAGGAATACAGCAAATACTGGACAGGTACAAAGGTAAGATTCAGCAGGTAACCGACGGGTTCAACGGCAGAAATACAGCAGGTACTGGACGGGTACATGAACAGCAGGAGACGACATACAGGAGGTCAGGAGCTCTGATGGACTGCAGGAACTGAACCAGGCATCTCAGGGGTTAAGTCCAGAATAGTAGACCTGAGAAGCTGGCAGGAACTCAGATGGACAAACACTCAGCATGAGGCACAAAAATGGACTGACCCAGAAGCAAGGACAGGAAGTTCCTCTTATACCCAGGGACCACAGGTCAAGAGAAAGGCAATCAGGACACAGAACCAGTAAAGGGCAGGAAGCTGCAGTGTGCGCACAGGACCCCAGGAAGCAGGAGCGAGTGTTAGTGAGTTCAGGTACACACTCGCAGTAAACAGGGAAACAGGCCGCTGAGACCCCAGCACAAGGCAGGGATTGCGGTGTGAACCGTGACACTATGTCTTCACTGCATCGGACAAAAAAACGGCCCAAAAGCGGCCGTTTTTTGTCCGATGCAGGACCATGTTTTTTGTCACACTTTGTACAAAAAACGCGGTCGCTTCTCATTTTTTTTATGTCGCCCATACAATTGTGTTGTATGGGAAGACGCCAAGACGACTAGAAGCGCCGGCGTATTATACAACATGTTATATAATACGCCTGCGCCGAAAGCCGATCAGAGAAAGATGAGCTGTGGAGACTACAGCTCGTCTTTTCTATAGCCATCTATGGGGCTGCAGGAACGGTCGTATCTTCCGCGCTTTTAAAAAAACTAAAAAACACCGAAGATACAATCGTAATCCTTTGCAGTGGAGACACAGCCTGAAATTTAAAGCCTGTTTCACATCAGTGGCCGGAGATGTATTCGGAACCTATGTTGCAAATTCTATTAGGAATGATGGAAAAAATAGCACAGCGAGCTGCACTATTTTTTCAGTGGACACCACGGTGGGAACTGGACAGAGCCATTGTAGTCAATGGGGTCGGTCAGGTGTTGTTATTGTCCATTGTAAAACAAGTCCGATTCCACCCCCT
>JAODAL010042127.1:0-35166 GCA_025379985.1 Phyllomedusa bahiana | reverse complement strand
AGATGGGGGCAATTGACTGTTCATCAGTTCGCCCTTTGCAGGTTCTTCCAAACACTGGAGTTTTATTTGCATCCTACTGAGTTTAGTTAGCCCAGCCGTTTTTGCTGGTGTTGTTTTTTAAAGGGGATTGCTGCTACAATGATTGGGTTTTAATTAAAGATTTTTTAAAAAACAAGCCTTTGCAAATATGTTCATTTACAAATGTCCACTGATTTTGAGTTATCCCTGGTATAGGATGCATCCCCTCCCAAATCCTATAGCAGCCGCCCTTTATTTTTACTCACTGACTGTCATTGCGGGTAAATCATAGTTTTCTCAATACAGGCTGAAAAACAGAGCCCCTCCGCACAGTATACCCACTTTTGATGTTTTTGTAGGAAGTGGGGGGGCTTTGGCTCGGGTCTGTGTAGCTTGCTGCCTGGATTAACCCGTGTGTTCCTGCTCCCCCCGCTCTCTACACAGTTTGGGAAGAGGGGTGAGGCGATCTTTGGTCATGGATGTCCAGCATGAATGTGTTACTATAATCTGATGGTCGTGGAGCTTTGACTGACTAATAGAAAGATCGGGGGGGCAGAAGGGTTCATACCCCCCCACTCTCTGTATTAGTACACATCGTGATTAATAACAACTTCCAGCTGCCCTGTGTCTGTTTTGACGGGGTTTGTTTTTGTTGTTAATGCCGTGGGGCAAAGTATCTAAGGGGGGGTATAGGGAAAACTTACACCCCCCCCCTGCTCTGCATTAGCAAAACAGCTTCACAGACCTCTCCACACCATAGATCAGCCTCCCCCTCTGTCCCTACTTGTGGGGAGGGGGCAGCAAACTCGGCCCAACACAGTGCAGCTGATCCCGCAGTAGCGCAGATTAGGGAGGGACCACAGGGGTTAAACCCCGGCAGAAACCCCCTCGGGGTCCCCGCTGATAGAAGTTACTGCAGTCCCGGGGGAGGGGGCTGTCTGTGTGCTAAGGGGGGGGGGGAGAGAGGGGGAAAAAGGCAGAAAAGAAGCACGCCCTGAATCAAAAATCCATCTGCCAACACATGAGGGAGGGTGAAGCCCTTTGTGAACAACTCCTTTAAGTAAATAATGTCCCATTTTTCTGTAATTGTTTTTTTCCTGTAAGTTGTGGGGGTTAGTAAGCAGCTATTTTATGTTAGGTCCCAATACATGTAATATTGAACACTTAGCAACTGACTACATATTCCCTTCTATTTGGTATCTATAGCCACAACATAAAATTATACTTCTTCATGGTAAGACTACAAACAATCCCTGTGCAGTGCGATCCTGCAGCCAGACTCTCTTCCATCTGTTCCAGCCTATTGCCAACCATATATTTTGGTTGGTTAATGATAAGCAGGAACAAATGGAAGACAGTATGGCTGTAGGATTGGACTGTACAGGGATTGTGTGTACTATGTAACCATGGAGATGCATAGGAATACATAAGAGCAGTGTGTACACGGTGGTACAATGATTTAAAGGGGATCTCGGGGAATTAACAAACACTTTAAGGATAGGCCAAGCTCAGGGTACTAGCAGAGCCATCTTAACAGCATTATGGGCCCCTGGGTAGAGCACTGCAGTGGACCCTGTCAAAATACATGATATCACATTAGGTCATGCCTCTAGCCACCCCCAAGCACTCCCATATTATCACACCACTTATGTCTGGACACAGGCAGCCTGCAGCCTACAAGACTAATTGGCAGAGTAGGGAGCCTGTGGCTCCCTTCTGCACCAGGGGTTTCATTTGTCTGCATATCCTAAAAACACACAAAAGGTAAAATAAGCAAAGCCAACCAAAGAATCCAGGGTATGTTTCATGTATTCCTAGGACAAGCATACCCCACCTGGGGCCGCTATACTTGTGGGCCCCCGGGCAACTGCCTAGTGTGCCCACTGGAAAAGATGGCCCTGGGTAGTAGTGGTAATATTGAATTTGAATGCAATTCCTTTAACCTCCACCACCCACGTGATGTAAAGTTGCATAAAGAAGGTTGAGAGTTTAATTTTTGTTCTTTCTGAAAAATGTAGATTTTTACTTCTAATAAGAGATGACTAGCAAGAATAATATCTGATGATTTGTAAAGTCGTTAGGGGACATAGATCACGATATTAAGGATAACCCTTGGTAGACTTATTTTGATATTTAAGATGACTGTATGTGTCCTAATCGCACCTAAGAGTATGTTCACACGGCTTATTTTGCTACGTATTTCGGTGCGCATTTCGCTGCCTATTGTGCTTTATATGCGGCAAAATGAACGCCGCAATTACGCGCCGCTGACAATGCAAGACAAATGGGGCCAGCCGGGTGCCCCAATATGCCGTGTGAACATACACTAAGAGAGTAGAGTATCCCTTTTACTTGTTTACTACATTATGTTTCAGTAAATATACAATGAAGGAAATAATTATTTGCTCCCTTGCTGAATGTGTAAGTTTGCCTACTGACGAAGACTTGAACAGTCTATAATTTTAAGGGTAGGTTAATTGTAACATTGAGAGATAAAATATCCAAAATAAAATCCAGAAAAGCCCCTACCAACCATTAAGAGTTCTAGCTCCTACAGACCAGTTAGATGCTCCTAATCAGTTACCTGCATTAAAGACAGCTGTCTTAAATAGTCCCCTTTATAAAAGACTCCTGTCCACAGACTCAGTTAATCAGTCAGACTCTAACCTCTACACCATGGGCAAGACCAAAGAGCTTTCTAAGAATGTCAGGGACAAGATCATAGACCTGCACAAAGCTGGAATGGGCTACAAAACCATAAGTAAGACGCTGGGTGAGAAGGTGACAACTGTTGGTGCAATAGTAAGCAAATGGAAGAAATACAAAT
This sequence comes from Phyllomedusa bahiana, assembly GCA_025379985.1. Lineage (NCBI taxonomy): Eukaryota > Metazoa > Chordata > Amphibia > Anura > Hylidae > Phyllomedusa > Phyllomedusa bahiana. The sequence goes on along the minus strand of JAODAL010042127.1, from coordinate 32,321 downwards.
GACTGTCAATCGACATCGATCTGGGGCACCATGCAAAATCTCACCTCGTGGGGTATCCTTGATCATGAGGAAGGTGAGAGATCAGCCTAAAACTACATGGGGGAAATTTGTAAATGATCTCAAGGCAGCTGGGACCACAGTCACCAAGAAAACCATTGGTAACCATTACGCCATAAGGGTTTTTTTTAAAATCCTGCAGTGCCCGCAAGGTCCCCCTGCTCAAGAAGGCACATGTGCAGGCCCGTCTGACGTTTGCCAATGAACACCTGGATGATTCTGTGAGTGATTTGGAGAAGATGAGACAAAAATTGAGCTCTTTGGCATTAACTTAACTTGCCATGTTTGGAGGAAGGGAAATGCTGCCGCTGACCCAAAGACCCTGTTCTTCAGTGGTTAATGCAACCTGCATCCAGCAGTCTTACCTCCTCGTCCTCCAAGTCACGGCCACAAATGTTGTCATCAGCATCCGTCCAACATGAGGCGAAGGCAGCCCAAATGTCAACTTGTGTACCCACCACTGTGGATAATCCATTTTCTGAAGACCTCTTTGATGATAAAATGCGGTTGGGTTCAGAAGGCAAGTTAAAAGACCAAGAGGCCAAAGAGGATGATTTAGTATGCTCTGACACCAAGTTACTGATGCCATCAGAGGAGGAGAAGGAAGCCGGTCAATCGGCAAAAATCCCGGGCGGTCGGCAACGCCTTGCAGGCCCTCTTGCTTGTAGCCCGCAGCTTCTGGATGCAAAAGTCGGGACGACAATCACCTGTGTTGATGATGAATGATGACGACATTGCGGACCCCAACGTGGTTCTTTTCAGCAGAATTGCTTGCGAGCGCTTCATCACTGGACGAGGAGGAAGACGTTTTGTAGTGCCCAGTACGGGTCCCGCCTCAAAAAGGGAGAGGACGGTCCAGAGGTCCGCTGATATGATTCCGCCGCCCGGTCAGCGGAAACCCCGCTCCTGCTTATCGCCGTCAAAAAGGTCCAGGACCTCTCAAGCCTGGGCCTTTTTTGAGCAAGCCTCTGATTCACCCAGCGATGTCATATCCGCCTTTGCCGTAAACGCATAAGTAGAGGCAAGAATCTTAGGTGGTAACCACCACCAACATGTCTAGTCACATGCAGCGAATGCATGAGTTGAAATGGAGGCAACACTTGGCCAAAAAAGGCCACACCGATGCCGGGCTTCCAACCACTGTCACACACTCTGTCTCCGCCCTCCTCCTCCTCCTCCGCCACCATCAAGCGTTCCTCAGCTGCCCATGTCTCTCAGAGTCATGATCAGGGATCACCTCCGCTTCAGCCTCCACCGTCGCCCGAGTACCACCAGCACCACCAGAGACCCATCCTACCCCTTTGACTGACGCCAGTTTGACGATCTGCACGCCGTACAGTGGCCAGTCTAGCAGCCAGTCTTCTGTCTTCCAGGTTTGGGAGCAGAAGAAACACTTTAACCCAAACCATCCCAAAGCCAAAAGCCTGAATGTCGGCATTGCCCGGCTTTTGGCCTTGGAAATGTTGCTTTTTCCGTCGGGTGGACACAGAGGGGTTCCGCCACGTCCTGGCCCTTGCCTGCCCCCAATACCCGATGCTGAGCAGGCATTTCTTTGCCAGAAAAGCCGTCCCTGCCCTGGCCAGCCATGTGTCATCTAAAATTTCAAGCGCGTTGTCTGCATCTGTGTCCGGAAAAGTCCATCTGACCACCGACACATGGACTAGTAAGCACGGCCAAGGCCGCTATATCTCTGTGATGGCTCACTGGGTGAGCTGGGTGGATGTCTCTGGTGGTGACGGTGGCTCTCAGCTCGGCGCACGCTCTTCAAAACCGCAGGGATGGTGGGAGGCTCTTTCCCCCAAGGTCCTCTGGGGGCATCACGTGCCCAGAGAAACCAGGCCGTGTTGAAATTAATCTGTCTTTGAGACCGTCCAGACACAGGTCCGGAGCTGTGGACGGCTCTCCGCAACGAGACCAAGCGCTGGCTGGGTGACAAGAACCTTGTGCCAGGCAAGGTGGTGTGCGATAACGGTCGAAATCTGCTGGGCCCCCCTTAAGATCGGTAAAGGGTGGAGCACATCCCTTGCCTGCACATGTCATGAACCTTTTCGTCCATAAATTTCCCAAAAAGCTACCCGGGTCTGGACTGCCTGCTGAGGAAGGCTCGAGTCTGAGTTCGCACTTCCGCCGTTCGCACCCTGCTTCTCCCGCCTGGGTGCGTTGCAGCGTCAGCTCGGACCCCCCCGTCAATCGTCTCATTGTTGACTTGTCAACACGCTGGAATTCCACCCTCCACATGCTCCAGCGAATGTGGCAGCACGCAATGCCATTACGCAGTACGAAGTGACACATGGCCTGACAAGCAGCGGTGCGACCACGGGTGTTGAGCCACCCAGAGTGGAGGCAGGTGCAAGAGCTCTGCACCATCTTTGCCAGTTTTGAAGAAGCCACCAAAATGATCAGTTGCGGACAATGCCCTTGTCAGCATGAGCATTGTGGTGATCTTATTCTGGAACGATCGTTGGGACACTCTGAAACGTCAGCTCCCACCAGCGAAAGGAGGAGGAGACGGGCACAGATTTGGACACGGAGCCATTGTCTCCGTCGTATACACAAGGCCCGACAGTTTCACAATTTCATCGTCTTCATTAGGCAGTGGTTCGGGGTCCAGGCTAGTGCAAGGCGGAGCATCAGCTCCCCAGGGTGCATCATACTGAGGCAAGTCAGGGCTGTGTTGAAGCCGTGCCAGAGGAAGCGAGGAGGAGGTATTCCTGGACACCGACGTTACCGACGTCCCTGCCTTGGAAAGAGTTGGCGTGAATTTTAGGCGGAGGAAGAAGATGAGGAAGATTAGTTTGCTAGTGCCCCTCGATCCAGAGGCTTGGGAAATCAAGGCTCCATCTCCACATGAAGTTTGGGATCCCATTTCCCCCCAACATGACCCTCGATTAAGGCCATCAAAATGAACAACTTACGGGTGGCTACCCCCTATCCCCGGTAAAAAAACAAAACTCACCCATTTCCCTTCCCCCCCACCCAAAAAGATAAAATGCGGGAAATGGAGACCTTGCTGGATTATAACTGGAGACATTTTTGAGTCTGTTTCCGTTTTTCAAATGTCACGGTGGAACAACTCAGGCCGGGGGACAGCATTAAGTGCCAAGTAGCCTAAACGGCAGGGGCGGGGTTTGGGGAAAGCCTAATGGGTGACCTCGGAAATCTTTTTACCACCACCAACGCATTAATGCAGGGCCCCACATCCAAACCACGAGCCCACTTAAGGGCATGGTGCAGACTATCTGCTCTAAACACTGATGTTTTTGGTTTTTTTTTCCCGGGGCCCCCCAATCGACTTTGGGTACCCAAAAAAGGATAATGGCCCGAGCTCCCGCCACACCATAGAGGTTTTCCTCCCCAGAGCCACCCATATCTGAGGGCCCTTTTCAGCCAGGGGAGGAGCTTACAGACAAACGCATGGGGCTTTCCACAGATAATGGGGACGTTTGATTTTCATCTGTGAATCAGGCATGGATCTTGATGAGTTGTGGCCCCAAAATTGCCGGGGTCCCGATTAGGCCGGTCTACTTCACTTCCTCTTAAAACAGAAAGGGTTTCCTCTTAAAAATTTTTTTTTTAAAATGCATTTCTTCTGAATTTTTTCTCAGTTCCCCAAAATTCTTTTTACGGTTTTGCTGTGAGGAACTTAAAAGACACCAAGGTTATGCAAAAACCGTTTTCCATTTACTCCATTTTTAGAATTTTCGCATTGTCAAGGGTTTTTAGGCAGGTGCGTAGATACAGTATAATCTGGTCCTTTGGAAACAGAAAATGGGCTTCTAAGGGGCTTTTCTCCCTCACAATTTTTAACAGGGGCTGAGAATCAATTTTAAAATTTTTTTTTGGGGTATGCTGTTTGAAATGCAGCAATACTACAGGTTTTTCTAAAAAATGTGGTTTCTAACAGACATTGTTTTTTCACAATTGTCAAAAGGGCTAAAGGGTCATTTTTTTAATTTTTGGGGTTTTTTGCTGTGAAATGCAGCTATACTACGGCCCTATTCAAAAAATGGGTTTTTTCTAACAGACATTTGTTCTTCACAATTGTAAAAAGTGGCTCAAGGGTGATGGGCTGTCAAAAACGGGAATGGGTAGGCACTGTTAAGGGACACATATTGCAAAATACTTTTTTTTTGAAAATCTTTAACAAGCAGCAATCCCGTAGTGAAAAAACCCCTTTTAAAATACATTTAAAAAAAGAAAACAAAGTTTTGGGTGGATTCCATCCTATTTAAAAATGTGTTTTCTAAATTAAACTAAAAAAAAAACTGGCATGCACAAAATAGCTGATACAAATATTCCTTAAATTGTAAAAGGGGGGTACAGGAAGCTTGAACAGATGTGGGTTACCCAGGACAGTATAGCAATGTCCATTTAACAAAATGGTGGTTCAAAGACTCCCCTTTTTTTCCGCACTTTTTAAAAACTAGGGGGCGCAGGTTGAGGGTCATGCTGGAGTACAGAAGGGATAGTAATGGGCTGTGACTTTTTTTTTCTTGGCTTTTATAACCCAAGTGTGTTGCCTAAATTAGCACGTATCCATTTGACGTTGTGGGTTTAATTCCACTTCTCCTCCCTTTTGGGTGTAAGAAAGAAGGTGTTGTTACTCTCCCATAATTTAAAGGTCATCGGGGATTATATTATCGACTACGGAAATCGTCTTGATAATTGCCGATATCACACGACCCCTAGATAAAAAGTAACGCCATCACTGTTGTATCAACATCGGGGGAGAAATTTTTTCAAAAACACCCTTTAAAAAATATTTACTTAGAAAACTGGTAACATGTTAAATACTTACTTCACCCGCTGTATATACTGAGCTATCATTTTTAAGGCGTTTTCCATGTCCAAGCCTATATTACCAATTTTGGCTTCAAACATTAAGGGCCACATGTATGAAAACTGTCTAGGTCTTAAACTCTCTGTTTTCATACATTTGTCCCTAAATTTATTTCTCCAAAAAAAATGTTGCTTATTGGGCTTTGCCTGAAATTATTCTTAGTTGTAAATCTATTTTATATTTCAACTGTGGTATGCTAAACATTTAAAAATGGTTTAGAAACCTATACAAAGTTTTCCAGAGAATCTCATTTAAATTTTTATAATTTCTAATCCTTCATTTTTTTTGCTCTTACCACAAAGGGGCTCCTCATTCTTCTACTGGGATTTATTCTGAAAAACATAAAACCAAAAGTTATGGTGACATAAAAACTAAATTTTTTAAAACAGCATTTCTGTTATGTAAAAATTAAAAGTATAAATTTGTTAAAATAGTAATTGGACACATTGACATAATGAAATTAACATGTCCTATACATGGCCTAATGCTAAAAAAAAATGTGAAACACACGTGAGCCTAGAATTTACACCACAACCTTATATGGTGTGACTTCTGGAAGGTTTCACCAGTACTTTTACTTCTAGGGATTTGTAAAAGCAACATATCATCCAATAACCTTTCCAGCAAAATCTTCACTCCGAAAGACAAATATGTAGCTCTACTTCCTATCTGAGCCTTGACATATGGTGAAACAACAGTTTATACCTCACATATGGGGCATTGCTGTACTTTAAAAACTTCCCCAACAAACTCTGGTCACTTTTAAGCCCTTTTCTGACATTCCATACCCGTATGGTCGCCCCAAAGGACTTCCTGCAAAGGTTGACAGGGCGTCCGGATCACGGGGCTCACCGATCACGATGAACCGTAATATTAAAGCTGGTCCCATGCTGTTTCACCACGACTGGAGCTCACTCCAGCCACAGGCGATTAGCCCTTTAGCTGCCACGGTCAAACGCAGCACTAAGGTAAACAAGGAGGGAGCTCCCCGTTGATTTGGGATTTCCGGATGGGATTGCTGCACTGATGCTCTCCCACAACCCAAGCCAAAGCACTACTCCCCAAACACAGCCGGGCATAGTGATTGGCAATTACAATGCTAAAGATCACGTATGGGGACAAGTAAAGGAAATGTGAAAAAGTACAAAATAGGTAAAAAAAAACCAAAACAGTAGAACACAAAAAAACTAAATAAAAGCACATAAAACCATTTCCCCTTTACAAATGCCTTTTGCCGCCAAAAAGATAAAAAATTAAGTACGCATATTTGGTTTTGCCGCGTACACAATGACCTGCTCTATAAATCTGTCACGTTATTTAACCTACAGAATGAAAGCCATAAAAAAAATCACAGAAAAACACATCAGAATTGTGATTTTCATTCAACCTGCAGCACATAAAAGTGATGAACTGATGTGGGATGAATGTTAGTTCATCCCACAAAAAAAAGCCGTTACAAGGCCCTGTATGTGGAAAAATAATACAAAAAATATATCAAAATATATTGCAAAAATATTGTTTTGCTCAAGAAGAACACTTTTTTTTTTTTTGTAAGCGCTACAATATAAAAAAAACTATATAAACTCTGTATTGCCATAATCGTATCGACACATGGAGTAAAACTTATTTGTCATGCATACTGCACGGTGAGCGCTGTTAAAAATAAAAAACACTATTTCAGTATTTTCTTCATCCTGCCTTCTGAAAAATAGATAGGGCGACATGTATGATTTATGCCAATTTTAAAGTGAATTACAATAATGTAGAATGCGCCTGATTTATGAACCTGTTCTACTGCGGGTCATAAATCGGGCACATTCTAGCGCTACGATGACACTTCTGGCTCAGGTAAACCACTTACCTGCTCTACCTGTTCCAGCAGTAATGTTCCTGGAATTGCCGTACTGAAGCTATAAATTTCTATCTTCGTATGGTTGTAGTGTGACGCCTCCCAGCCACCCTCCCCCTCCTGAAATCATGCGCATTACAAAGTGCAGCGGATGCTTTGTAATGCGCCTGATATTGGCGTGCAGTAGATTAAAAATATATCGAATGGGGCTGCGCTAGATGTCGGGCTAAAAGACGCCAGACTTCTGGCGCAGCCCCGTTCATACATGTCGCCTATAGTGTCCACATCTGGATTCTTTCGCTGCGTGGGGGTGAAGTTTCATAAAATCCCATCTTTGCTGTAACTTGTTGTTCATATTCTGCATGTTAATCCACTGCAGAAAATGGTAGATTCTCCCCTGAGTCCAGAAATTAAACTGTACGAGATACTGTTTTAAGCCATGAAAAGAGATAAAGTGCAGCACTGGGTGACTGTCAGTGACGGTGGCCGGATTTGCTCTGTGGCCGCTGTAGTCTTTATTCTTCTTGTTTTGGTGGGTTTAAAAGGGAAAATTAATTCGGAATTTGGGAAATTTTTCCCCCTTTTTGGGGGGATTTAGACATAGCTGAACCTCCGTTTACTGCCACCGGGGGCCGGGATGAAGGTAAAACGAAGGGAGGTGACCCCTAGGGTCCCTTCAAACCCAAGCGGAAGGGGCGCAAATAGTTTGGAGTGGGCTGCTTTTACATTGGGGGAAGAGGAGGAGTGGGACGCTACATGCCTTATTTGCCTAGGGCACCAGAATACCTTGTCCCAGCTCTGACTGCCACAACTACCATAAAACCACAAGAAAAGGTGTGTGACGGAGGGAAAGCTTTAGGTAGTTAGCATATCAAAAAACTGTCTACCCCACTCCCCATCATGGGCCGCTCTCATGGCTTATCACTTTTTTTTTTTTCAGCAAGAATGGGATTAAACCTCACACTGCTTTCCTGAAAAGAATATACGTACATTAGCTGCAAGGAAGCAGCAAGAGGGTTAAATCCAGGACTTTTAGTTGAAGGAAAAGAAAATTTGGGGATAAGAACCTGAAGAAACACATTCCCCACCCCTCTCTCATCCAGGATTTGGAGGCCCAATCATGTAGGCATAAGAAGTAGTCACCCACTCTCTGGACAGTGGCGGAACTACCGCCATAGCAGCTGTAGCGAATGCTACGGGGCCGCACTCCCTGAGGGCACGGCTGGCAACAAACAGAAACTTCCTGCCGGGCCGTTATAAGTAGTGATAAGTAGTGTCACAAGGGAGCAGCCCGGTCCCCTCACAGCTCCACGGGGCTGCTAAAAGTATTTTTAGCAGTAAAAATTAGATAATTTAATAGCATCAAAATCTGTAAAAAACATATTTTAGCGCCAAACTTCATGCAAAATGTATTTTAGCATCCCAAGCGAGCACCTAGTGTCTAGCGGGTGACCGGCGTGTGTGGGATGTGTCTAGCGGGTGACCGGCGTGTGCGGGATGTGTCTCGCGGGTGACCGGCGTGTGCGGGATGTGTCTAGCGTGTGACCGGCGTGGGCAGAAAGTGTCTAGCGTTTGACCGGTGTGTGCGGGATGTGTCTGGCGGGTGACCGGTGTGTGCGGGATGTGTCTAGCGGGTGACCGGCGTGTGCGGGATGTGTCTGGCATTTACAGAATGTGTCTAGCATGTGCAGGATGTATCTGGCGTATGAGTGGTGTATGCTATTTTTTCCGTTATTCATGACGGAACACGTGATAAGTTCTTTTTTTTTTTTTTTTTTTTTTTTTTTTTTTTTACGGACCAAGGGGGGCGGGGGGGGGGGGGGCCATTGAAAAGTTTGCCATGGGGCCCTGCCATTTCTACTTACGCGCCTGCCTCTGGATCTCCTTGGCTGCACTGTTGCAGGCGTGCTGGTCTGCCTTTGTAGAGTGGGGTAATCTGCTCAAAGAATCAGCAGTGCAGCCGGCATCCAGATCCCCCACCCAACACCACAGATAACACCGTGATAACTCTCTGAGTACAAATAATGTAAATGTCACCTGCAGTCCTATGTAACACCACAGATAACAGTGATGACTCTGAATACAGATAATGTAGTAGATGTCCCTTGCAGTCCTATGTAACAACATAGGTAACACAGTGATAACTCTCTGAGTACAGATTCTGTAGCATACCTCTCATCCGCCCCGATTTGGCACTGGCTGCAGGGTGCTGGTCCCGTCCCCTCAGTTAAACTGTTCACTCTATCTACAGGGGCGTAGGCAGCAGCACCAGGACAGCAGAAGCAGAAGGAGGCAAGTGATCTCTAGTACCCCTCCCTGACCCCCACTTGACCCTCCTACCTAAGCCTCCTTTCTCTACCTGACCCCCCCCCCTAATTCCAACCCACCCTCTACGGTCTAAACAGCTTTCCTGGACAACTGCTGTGGGGATCCACTTCTGATGGTTACCAGCTATTCCCGGCACCCCTGGTGCATTGGTTCCTGGGGTAATATTGACAGAGGGTTAGTATCAGCCTTGGGGTGACAAAACCATAGCTGACTAACACCAAGCCCGAGTCTTAGCAATGGAGGCATCTGACAGACACCACTAATAATATCACTATTAAATGGGACAAAAATAACACAGTAACAAAAAAATATATTATTTAAATAAACTCTCCCTGACTCCGGCCCCCGCTGAAAATTTTAGTTTAGAAATAAATGCAACACTGGTCCGACGTAGTCTAATGAATCCAATAGTATTAAACTCCATCCGCTGCACCCCTGATGGTCATGACTGTGGCTGATCATCTGGGAGGTGCAGGGGATGGAGAACATGCCAGAGCCACATCACAATCTTCAGGGGGTTGTCCTTCTGTCTCCCCCCAGGAGATTGTGGCCTTTACCTCCTCTCTTACCCCTGTGGCCAAGTGTCAACACAAAATACAACCCTCACCTAACTTTATAGCCACCTCATCACCATCTATCGCCCCATTGCCCCCCTTCTCCACCTATAACCCCATGGGGAGTTTGTACAGAGGAGGGAATAGGTAGGGAGGTGCTAGAAAAGTACAGTCTAAGATGTTTGTATAGTTAATTCTGCAGAGATGAGGCCGGGAAAAGTGGATATGGTGGTCTGGAAGAAATGGAGAAAGGGAACGACTCCCATCAGAGAAGATATTACCTGTGAGTCACAAAATGTAACTGCACTGTAATGTAATGTATGTCTGCATAGCCTGTGTACAACTGGCATGTACCCCTATATAGTCACTGTATGTCAGGAATATTGGTAGCAGTGGAAAGATTTATATTCAGGATCAGTATGGCTGTATTATTTAGTGATTGTGTGGCAGTATTATTCAGTCACTATGTGCTGGTGATATGTAGTGATGGTGTGGTGGTATTATTCAGTCACTATGTGGGGGGGATTGTGGTTTGAGGGGTGAAGTATTTTTCGTCACTATTTGGGGGTGATATGTGGTTATGATGTTGCAGTATTATTCAGTCACTATGTAGGGGTCATATGTGGTTATGATGTTGCAGTATTATTTAGTCACTATGTGGTGGTGATGTCATGGTGTGGCGGAATTATATGATCTTTGTATAGTGGTATCATTAATAATATTAGTCTTGGTGTGGTCGGTAACAGTTCAGCGATATTTGTTCCTTGTGTAGCGGTATTATGTGGTCACAGTATGAACATTATATAGAGGTATCATCCATAGAACATTGTCTTACAGATAACACAGTGATTACTCTCTGAGTATGGATAATGTGGAGGTTTTTCCCCTGAGTAGTCTGAAAACAGAGAGAAAACACATAATCAGCATTGTTTCCTCCCTTTTTGATACTTCTGGGGTCAGACCTCAGGGCACTTACATCTCAGGGTCAGACCTCAGGGCACTTACCTCTCACTTGTTGTATCAGGACCTCAGTTTCCACTACTCTATGACACCAATAATGCTCGACTGCTTTCCATGTGATTTTCTCACCAGCTGTAGGAGTAGTGAAATATGAACCCTGCCTTATGGACAGGAATGTAACAAAGTGGTAGAACGTGTTTTCCTGTTCTTCAGTGAGAGAAACAAAGTACCAATCCCCCAGATGTAAGAGCGGTCCAGCTGTGAAGATGACTCCACGTTCTTCATCAGATGTGGTGTGTTGTCACATCCCAGGTTGCCTGGAAAGTGGCAGGTTAGCACTGTTTCCTTCTCTTTAGCATGAGGAGGTCTCATCTCTGTAACTCTGCCTTTTTTGTTTTTTTCTCACTGAAGAACAATAAGACTTTTCTCAGCCGGAGAGCTCAGAACTGAACCGGCGGCTGTAGATGTTCACACTGCATAGCAGGGACTAGGGGGACCTTGTTAGGGTGCAATGCTCTGCAAAGTGTGCGTATGCGGGCCCCTGAAACGTCTTTGGGTGGCAATTCTGGGCAAAACAATAGGACCGATTCCTTTCCCCCCCTGGAGAAAAGGGTGACGTGTTTGCTGGGATTTATCCTGTGCGAGGTGCGAAATGGATGCCCTCCTTTTTTCGGGGTATTATGCTCTGCAGGAGAAGCATTGGGGCATTGTATATAAATAGGAGGGCATATAGGATACATTCTTTGGGTGAGACAGAAGGGGAAATGAGGGGCACAACAGTAGACCCCACAGGAAGTAATGCCCCCCCCCCATCCCAATCAGTGGCCTCTGCTATTGGCTGGTTAATTCTAAGCAGAGTTTTGGGGCACAAAGTGTCGGTGGTATTAGATGTTTTTCTGCTTCTGCCACCCTATTCTTCCCCTTTGTGGGCTGCCCCGTTTTGATCGTACTTATATAAAACCAGTAAATTACAATTAAAAGGAAAGGGGAGGAAAGAGACGCGGGTGAGGGGTGGAATTGGGTGAGGGGAGATATCTGGAGATTAGGGCAGGATGTATGGAGGGGAGGGGTTATGGAGGCCTGAGGTCGGTTATAACTTTAATAGTTTCGTGGGGAATCGGTACCCAGTGAAGGGATTGGCAAGCAGAGAGGGAGGGGAGCGGGAGAGAGGTGGATAAAAGGGCAGGGAGTTAGCGTGCTTCCCACGGAATGGAGAAAACGGTCGGGGAAAGCCCTCCCTTTAATTTGGGTGTAATATTCCGTCCGAAAACCGGACGGGAAGAATGTGCATGATCAATGCTTTTTTGGGCGGCGAGCGGGTGGGAAAACCCCCACGGGGAACCGTGCAGTGGGGACTGCTGCCTGTTTTTTCCCTAGAAGCCTGTTGTGCCATTTTCGGGGGTTTTTTGGCGGTCTTCAAAACCGCAAAACGCTGAAAAACCGGCCAAAAAACCCGTTTCAGTGGGGGGCATGCCCCCAAGGATGGTTTGAAGGGAGCAAGGAGCTACAGGGAGGCCCCAGAGAATTTGTTGTAGTATCTAGGGGGAGATGACAGGGCATGGACTAATGTTTTTGTGTATAGTTAAGGATGGCTAATTTATGGACATTTTTCATGTGGGGGTGGCAGGCAGAGCTTGGGGGTTGGGTTTTGGAAAGACAGAGAGGATAAAAAAAGGAGTCAAAAAGGGGGTTCCCACACTCCCCGGGAAGGTGGCAGGTTTTGCAGTCGTGGTACGGAAGGTTCTTCATATACAATGGCATAGGCGTGTATTGAAATTTTGCCCGATGCCATGAGTGCTGGGGGGTAGATGGGAAACGGGTAAGTTAAAAAAAAAATAAAGATTGTTTACTATCCCCTAAATTACCGGGGGGGGTGGGCGGGAGGACTGTGGGCGGTTTTGCTGTGGGGGTGGGGGTTGGCTATGGCTTTTTAAATTTTGGGGGGGGGGGTTGGGGGCTTGTGGTGGTTTTAGGGGTGGCTGCAATCAAGCCCAGCTTCCCCGTCGTCCCCTTGCGACCGGAGCCCAAAAACGAGGTTTTTCCCCGCGTGCCCCTGGTCGAGAAAAATACCCACTCATGAAGCTCCGCCCATCTCATTATCCAGACTGCTCTGCAAGAATACAGGTGACTAAATGTGCCTGGGGAGGGGAGAGCCAGAGTGAGAAGAGAGGGGTGGGGGGTGAAAGTGTGGGAGGGGGATTAGAGTGGGGGAAAAAGGGGGGGCAGGGGGATGACAGTGAGGGTAGAGTATGGGAGGGGGATTAGAAGGGGGGGATAAAAGTAGGGAGAGTGTGGGAAAAAGATTGGGTGTGGGGGTTTGGTGTGGGAGGGAATAGAGAGGGTAGGAGTGGGATTAGCATGGGGTGGAGGGTGGGATGGGATTTAGGGTGGGGGGGAGTAGGAGGGGGTTTTAAAATGGGAGGAAAATGGAGGAGTGGTTTGGGGGGGGGAGAAATGTGGAGGGGGGATTAGGTGGGGGAAGTGTGGGTTTTGGGGGGGTTGGTGAGGGGGGAGGTGTAGGAGGGGGCGGGTGAAGGAGGTGGGTTAGAGGTGGGTTAAGAGGGTTAGAGTGGGGTAAGGTGGATGTTGAGTGAGGGAGGGGGTTGAGTGGAGTAAGAGGGGTTAGAATGGTGTGGAAGAAGGGTGATTTAGAAGGAGGAGCGCAATGAAAGTGGGATGAGGGAGTATTTATTTATTTTTTTTTTAGAGTGGAGAAAGAGGAAGGGAAGGGGTTTTTAGAGTGGGAGGTGAGAGAGGGAGTCAAAGTGGGGGTGAGAAGGTAGCGAGTGGGGGGTAGAGGTGGTGATGGAGTAATGGGCACACAGTTTTCCTATCTTAGAAAAGCTGGGTGATTCCCATTCCCCATAGATGAGTCCCAACTTTTCTAAGATCGGAAAACTGTGTGTCATCTGCAGCGGATGGAACATCATCCAATTCTCCTGGATGCTGGATAGACTGTCAAGCACCATGAAAAGCTGGGTGATTCCCTAATCCCCCACAAATGGCATCCAGCTTTCTTATGACAGGTAAACTGGATTGTATGAGTGATGTGTTATGGAATCCCCCAGCTTTTCTTGCGGGATAGAATATCCAATGTCCAGGAAAGCTGAATGACGACCATCCTCCACATTGCTACATCTGTAGGCTAAATGCCGTATCCAGCATCCAGGACAGCTGAGTCCAGCTTAACCATGATATCACGGCTTTTCGTGTTATCTGCTCTTATCTGTAAACAAAGGCCATTGAAAAAGTTGAGATAACATTCTGTGCCGTGATATCATGGTGTAATATCTGTTCTATTTAGTTCTGCTACAACTGTATGTATGTGTATTTGCATAATGTTTCTGTTTAGTTACAGGTTCCTATTTGGACTACTTCGGATTCTGTGGACTATGTCGGATCGAACTTGGATCTATTTATTTAATAAAATGGTTAAAGAGGGCTGATGCCAGGGAGTGTTTAAGTAAAAGGTTTTTTGTGTATTTTGTGTCCAATTTTTTCCCATTTATCCCAGCGATAGTAATGGAGGTGTCTGACAGATGCCTCTTCATAACTATCACTCGGGTGTCAGTCTGCAGTGTATTTTGTCACCCCAAGGCTGACCCTAATCCTGTATCACTATTACCCCAGTACCCAATGCACCAGGAGTACTTTAAAGAGCCGGTAACCATCAGAAGTGGACTTTCTAATGTGATGGTCCGCTTCTGGAGCAGCTGCAGGCTGGTATTTTTAGAATTGGAAGGGACCAGTATTGATGGACCTTACCATTCTGAAAGTATGTGGGAAGGGACCAGATAGTATCAGGCTGCAGCTGTCCATTTTACCTTAGCTGGTTATGGAAAATGGGGGAACCCCATGTCATTTTATTTTCCCGAAAATGTATTTAATGAGAATCTAAACATACGCATCCACTGTAATGATTACAGGAGTTGTCCACCTTAGGATTCTCAATAAATAAATAATTTTTCAGAAAGATAAATGATGTGGGATCCCTCCCAATTTCCATAACCAGTCAAGGTAAAACCAACAGCTGCAGCCTGATACTATCAGAACTGGAAAGTCCAGTAACACTGGTCCCTTCCCACTCTAAAAATCTATAACTGTGAATTACAAATACAAATATATGTATTTTTTACCATCATCTGCATCAAAATCTGCAGCAGAAAATCCTCAGCAAATCTAACAGAAATTGGCCCAAATTAGGTTAGGATCTTTTGCTGTATATTTCAGGGCAGAAGTAATGCAAATTTTATGCAGAGCAAAATCTACAGCATTTCCATCTGATCCCTTGACTTTATCATTAGGCAGTGTTTATGTGGGGCAGAAATGCTGAAAAATTTCTTTACCGATTTTTCCATGTGTAAAATTTGCAGTGTATTGTGGTTCACTTATGTTGACACAATGGATATGGACACAGAACTCAATGAATATGCGTTCCATTGATTTAAATGGAAAATCTGAATGTCTGTGTACAGATTTACTGAGACCAGTTAAAAAACCCAGGTCTCAATACAAAAAAAAAAACCCTGACACATAATCTCTTTTAAATGGGGCTAATCATCATCTAAGAACAGGGGTGAGGTGTCGGTGTCATAGAGTTGGTGCCCATTTTGCAGGAGTCGGAGTTGTTACAAAATGGACTGACCCCGACTACCAAAATATATAATACATTGGTACAGTTAGTTCAATGCAGTGCCAAGAGCAAGATGAATTGGGTCTTGCCAGTACTACTGCTCCCATATCTTCAGCCTCATCAGATGAGGAGTTTAATTTTGAAGAGTGTAAGAAAAAGCCGAATTCGGACCCAAGCCCAGTATGCACCAACATTGGTAACATGTAGGAGACCTGGAATCAGAATTTGGTCAAGATATGCTTGAATCTGATCCAGAGCCCAGAAGGATTCAGGCAGAGCTGAAAGCCAAAGGTGAATTTACTAAATGCTAACAAAATAATAAAAATTAACATTTTGATTTTTAGGAGCCAAAACATTTAAAAATGCAGTTACAGGAAAGAATCTGTAGAACTAAGCAGATACTAAATACTTACAAGTCAAATTTATGTATAAGATGGCTAATATGATGGTCTATAAAATGATGGTAGCCTCATGTACAAAGCTGTAGTGGATGGTAACATATGGAGCCTGAAAGTCAAATGTTCTAAACATTGTTACCCTTTTGCTTGTCAGTGTCTGTTCTACCTAAATAGCTTGATTATTGTAACATGTGATAAACAGCCTGATTTTACCATTTTATACAGTAAGTTTCACTTAAAACATGCGCCATGGATGAGGGAGTCAGGAGTTGGAGTCTGGGAATTGAGGAGTCGGAGCTTTGGCTTACTGACTCCACAGCCCTGGCTAAGAAGCAACAAAATCTGCTTCTATATTTTAAAGCCCAGATCTAAAATATGGACAGAAATATGTTGATTTTAGTAGCAGGTTTTGTCTGGATGCCATTTAACCCTTTAAAAACACCATTTACTTATTCAAACCAGTAAAAACTGCCTGTCTGCCCACTTTAATACCACTTTTTATGCCCAGAACCACTTTAGGACAGGCTGAGTTAAACTGAGTTTGATGTGGGACATCCCTCTTCTTATAATGGCAGTGTGAAATTAGTGGTCAAAAGTCATTTAACCCTTTAAAAACACTAGTTACTTATTAAAATTAGTAAAATAAACTGCCCGTCTGCTCACTTTAATGCAGTCCAGTCGATGCCCTCATCATCTCCCACCTAGACTATTGCAACATCCTTCTCTGTGGCCTCCCATCTAGCTTCTTGCTCCTCTTCAAACCATCCTCAACTTTTTGCCGTCTGATTCCCTCTTCCTCGTTACTCCTCTGCCTCTCCCCTTGCCAATCCTTTCACTGGCTACCCATTGCCCAGTGAATCCAGTTCAAGTTAGTAACCTTGACCTACAAGGCTCTCCATAACCTCTCCCCTCCATACATGTCTACCTTAATCTCTAGATACCTCCCTTCACGCAGTATCCGCACCTCACAGGACCTTCTTCTCTGCTCCTCACATAAGCGTCTCCAAGACTTTTCCTGTGCTTCCCCCAGACTCTGGAACTCACTGCCCCAACACATCACTTCTAAAGCAACCTGAAAACCCATGTCTTCAGGATTGCCCATAACCAACAATAACCCCATTGCTATTACTCCACCCCACAAACATGTCTGCCCCTCACCTTCTATCTCCTCCCACCTTCCCTGTGGACTGTAAGCCCTCACGGGCAGGGCCCTCTCTCCCGCTGGACCAGTTGTTAGTTATTTATCATCACCTTGTACTTGTTTGACCTACGTTATGTATATAACCCCCCTCGAATGTACAGCGCCCTGGAACTAAGGGTGCTCTAAAATAAATAATAATAACTTACTGCAAAGCTGAATTTTTTTCTTGTTTTAAGGTAAATGTTCTTCCACAAGAGAAATAAAATAATCCCACAGATCTGAACACTTCTAGCGGTTCAAGCTGTAGTGGCGACTCCGCTCTCTTCATCAGATGTTTTGTCTGGAGCGCGGTGGGATAACACGTTTCTGTTCGCCATTAGGAGGTAACATCTCTGTAACTCTGCAATTTAGTTTTTCTCACTGAAGAACAATCAGGATGGGTTCACATGGCAATGACAAAATACCGGTTGGATAAGTTGACCGGTATTTTGATTTTTTTTTTTTTTTGCACGTAAAGGGGAATGGCTTATGTCCGCAATTTCTGGTTTCAGCCATACCCTTCATATTATACTTTTCATGTTCCGCCTGAAAACTGGGTGGAAGAATAAACATGTACTAAATTTTTCACAATGCCGGCGGTGTAAAAAATCATCCTGCGGCAAATCCATTCAGTGTGGACTATTGAACAGATTTTCTATTAAATTCTATGTAAAAGGATGACAGTCAGTTTACAGACGGTTTTCAAATCCAAAAACCGTCTGTAAATCTGACTTAAAACCCTGCCATGTAGACAGGCCCTAACACTTTTCTCAGCCAGAGAGCTCAGAACTAAACCTTCATTCTCTGTGTTTCTGGCTGGCGGCTGCAGACATTCACACTGCAGAGCAGGGACTGCGGAACCTTGTTAGGGTGCAATGCTTTGCAGAGATTGTGGGCTCATGCTGGGCTGTACCTGGAGTCTCTGAGTGCCTTATTCTCCTGAGGATAGGAAAATGTGCAGGGGAAGAGAAACTAGATACCCTGTCCTTCTGGGAGTGCAATACTCTGCAGATATTGGGGACTTCTGATGCCATTTTTTATGGAGATGCAATGTGGGCTCATGCTATGCAGTAAGTTTATATCTGGGTTCCCTGTCTTTTGGAGGCAGTGCTGTGTGAAGTGCACTGTTCTAGTGGGAACGCACTGTTATACCGTGTAAGCATTACAGCATAGGGGAAAATTTGTACATCAGGGAGAATGAGGCATGGGGGCAATCTGTGTATGAGGGAGGAGACATGGGGACAGTCTGTGTGAGACAGGAGACATGGGGGCAGTCTGTGTGTGAGGGAGAAGGAGACATGGGGGGGCAGTCTGTGTGTGAGGGAGAAGGAGACATGGGGTGCAGTCTGTGTGTGAGGGAGAAGAGGTATGGGGGGGGCAGTGTGTGTGAGAGAGAAGAGGTATGGGGGGCAGTGTGTGTGAGAGAGAGAAGGAGGCATGGGGACAGCCTGTGTGTGAGGAAGAAGGAGACATGGGGGGCAGTCTGTGTGTGAGGAAGAAGGGGACATGGGGACAGCCTGTGTGTGAGGAAGAAGGAGACATGGGGGGCAGTCTGTGTGTGAGGAAGAAGGGGACATGGGGACAGCCTGTGTGTGAGGGAGAATGAGACATGGGGGACAGTCTGTGTGTGAGGGAGAAGGAGACATGGGGACAGTCTGTGTGTGAGGGAGAAGGAGAAATGGGGTCAGTCTGTGTGTGAGGGAGAAGGAGACATGGGGACAGTCTGTGTGTGAGGGAGAAGGAGACATGGGGGCAGTCTGTGTGAGGGAGACGGGGACATGGGGGGCAGTCTGTGAGGGAGGAGACATGGGGACAGTCTGTGAGTGAGGGAGGAGACATGGGGGCAGTCTGTGTGTGAGGGAGGAGACATGGGGGGCAGTCTGTGTGTGAGGGAGAAGGAGACATGGGGGACAGTCTGTGTGTAAGGGAGAAGGAGACATGAGGAGCAGTCTGTGTGTGAGGGAGGAGACATGGTGACAGTCAGTGTGTGAGGGAGAAGGAGAAATGGGGGCTGTCTGTGTGTGAGGGAGAAGGAGACATGGGGTCAGTCTGTGTGTGAGGGAGAAGGAGACATGGGGGCAGTCTGTGTATGAGGGAGAAGGGGAACTTGAAGGGCAGTCTGTGTGTGAGGGAGAAGGGGACATGGAGGGCAGTCTGTGTGTGAGGGAGAAGGGGACATGGAGGGCAGTCTGCGTGTGAGGGAGAAGGAGACATGAGGACAGTCTGTGTGTGGGGAAGGAGGAGACATGGGGGGCAGTCTGTCTGTGAGGGAGAAGGAGACATGGGGGCGCTCTGTGTGTGAGGGAGGAGACATGAGGGACAGCCTGTGTGTGGGGGAGGAGATATGGGGACAGTCTGTGTGTGAGGGAGAAGGAGATATGGAGACAGTCTGTGTGTGAGGGAGGTGACATGGGGGGCAGTCTGTGTGTGAGGGAGAAGGAGACATGGGGGACATTGTGTGTGAGAAGGAGACATGGGGGGACAGTCTGTGTGTGAGGGAGAAGGGGACATGGGGGACAGTCTGTGTGTGAGGGAGAAGAAGACATGGGGGGCAGTCTGTGTGTGAGGGAGGAGGAGACATGAGGGACTGTGTGTGTGAGGGAGGAGACATGGGTCAGTCTGTGTGTGAGGGAGAAGGAGACATGGGGGCAGTCTGCGTGTGAGGTAGAAGGAGACATGGGGCAGTCTGTGTGTGAGGGAGGAGACATGGGTCAGTCTGTGTGTGGGGAAGGAGACATGGGGGGCAGTCTGTGTGTGGGGAGAAGGGGACATGGGGGACAGTCTGTGTGTGAGGGAGAAGGAGACATGGGGGGCAGTCTGTGTGTGAGGGAGGAGGAGACATGGGGGGCAGTCTGTGTGTGAGGGAGGAGGAGACATGGGGGGCAGTCTGTGTGTGAGGGAGGAGGAGACATGGGGGGCAGTCTGTGTGTGAGGGAGGAGGAGACATGGGGGACATTGTGTGTGAGAAGGAGACATGGGGGACAGTCTGTGTGTGAGGGAGAAGGAGACATGGGGGACAGTCTGTGTGTGAGGGAGAAGGAGACATGGGGGGCAGTCTGTGTGTGAGGGAGGAGACAAGGGGGCAGTCTGTGTGTGAGGGAGGAGGAGACATGGGGGGCAGTCTGTGTGTGAGGGAGAAGGAGACATGGGGGACAGTCTGTGTGTGAGGGAGAAGGAGACATGGGGGGCAGTCTGTGTGTGAGGGAGAAGGAGACATGGGGGACATTGTGTGTGAGAAGGAGACATGGGGGACATTGTGTGTGAGGGAGAAGGAGACATGGGGGGCAGTCTGTGTGTGAGGGAGAAGGAGACATGGGGGCAGTCTGTGTGTGGGGAGAAGGAGACATGGGGGACATTGTGTGTGAGAAGGAGACATGGGGGACAGTCTGTGTGTGAGGGAGAAGGAGACATGGGGGACAGTCTGTGTGTGAGGGAGAAGGAGACATGGGGGGGCAGTCTGTGTGTGAGGAGGAGGAGACATGAGGGACTGTGTGTGTGTGAGGGAGGAGACATGGGTCAGTCTGTGTGTGAGGGAGAAGGAGACATGGGGGCAGTCTGTGTGTGAGGTAGAAGGAGACATGGGGGCAGTCTGTGTGTGAGGTAGAAGGAGACATGGGGGATAGTCTGTGTGTGGGGAAGGAGACATGGGGGGCAGTCTGTGTGTGGGGAGAATGGGACATGGGGGACAGTCTGTGTGTGAGGGAGGAGGAGACATGGGGGGCAGTCTGTGTGGGGGGGGGGAGGAGACATGGGGGGCAGTCTGTGTGTGAGGGAGGAGGAGACATGGGGGGCAGTCTGTGTGTGAGGGAGAAGGAGACATGGGGGCCAGTCTGTGTGTGAGGGAGGAGGAGACATGGGGGGCAGTCTGTGTGTGGGGAAAGAGGAGACATGGGGGCAGTCTTTGTGTGGGGGAGAAGGAGACATGAGGAGCAGTCTGTGTGTGAGGGAGAAGGAGACATGGGGACAGTCTGTGTGTGAGGGAGAAGGAGACATGGGGTCAGTCTGTGTGTGAGGGAGAAGGAGACATGGGGGCAGTCTGTGTGTGAGGGAGAAGGAGACATGGGGGCAGTCTGTGTGTGAGGGAGAAAGAGACATGGAGGGCAGTCTGTGTATGAGGGAGAAGGGGAACTTGAAGGGCAGTCTGTGTGTGAGGGAGAAGGGGACATGGAGGGCAGTCTGTGTGTGAGGGAGAAGGGGACATGGAGGGCAGTCTGCGTGTGAGGGAGAAGGAGACATGAGGACAGTCTGTGTGTGGGGAAGGAGGAGACATGGGGGGCAGTCTGTCTGTGAGGGAGAAGGAGACATGGGGGCGCTCTGTGTGTGAGGGAGGAGACATGGGGGCAGTCTGTGTGTGAGGAAGGGACATGGGTCAGTCTGTGTGTGAGGGAGAAGGAGACATGGGGGACATTGTGTGTGAGAAGGAGACATGGGTCAGTCTGTGTGTGAGAAGGAGACATGGGTCAGTCTGTGTGTGAGGGAGAAGGAGACATGGGGGCAGTCTTTTTGTGGGTGGGGAGAAGACATGGGGGCAGTCTGTTGGTCAGGGAGAAGGAGACATGGGGGACAGTGTGTGTGTGGGGAAGGAGACATGGGGGGCAGTCTGTGTGTGGGGAGAAGGGGACATGGGGGACAGTCTGTGTGTGAGGGAGGAGGAGACATGGGGGGCAGTCTGTGTGTGAGGGAGAAGGAGACATAGGGGGCAGTCTGTGTGTGAGGGAGAAGGAGACATGGGGGGGGGCAGTCTGTGTGTGAGGGAGGAGGAGACATGGGGGGCAGTCTGTGTGTGGGGGAGAAGGAGACATGGGGGCAGTCTTTGTGTGGGGGAGAAGGAGACATGGGGGACAGTCTGTGTGTGGGGGAGAAGGAGACATGGGGACAGTCTGTGTGGGGGGGGAGAAGGAGACATGGGGGCAGTCTGTGTGTGAAGTAGAAGGAGACATGGGGGACAGTCTCTGTGTGGGGAAGGAGACATGGGGGGCAGTCTGTGTGTGGGGGAGAAGGGGACATGGTGGACAGTCTGTGTGAGGGAGGAGAAGACATGAGGACAGTCTGTGTGTGAGGGGGAGACATGGGGGACAGTCTGTGTGTGAGGGAGGAGACATGGGGGGCAGTCTGTGTGTGAGGGAGGAGACATGGGGGACAGTCTGTGTGTGAGGGAGGAGACATGGGGACAGTCTGTGAGTGAGGGAGGAGGAGACATGGGGCAGTCTGTGTGTGAGGGAGACGGAGACATGGGGGACAGTCTGTGTGTGAGGGAGGAGGAGACATGAGGGACTGTGTGTGTGAGGGAGGAGGAGACATGGGGGACAGTCTGTGTGTGTGAAGGAGGAGACATGGGGGGCAGTCTGTATGTGAGGGAGGAGACATGGGGGGGGGGCAGTCTGTGTGTGAGGGAGGAGACATGGGGGGGGGGCAGTCTGTGAGGGAGAAGGAGACATGAGGACAGTGTGTGTGAGGGAGGAGACATGGGGGGGCAGTCTGTGTGTGAGGGAGAAAGAGACATGGGGGACAGTCTATGTGTGAGGGAGGAGACATGGGGGGCAGTCTATGTGTGAGGGAGAAGGAGACATGGGGACAGTCTGCGTGTGAGGGAGAAGGAGACATGAGGACAGTCTGTGTGTGAGGGAGGAGACATGGGGCAGTTTGTGTGTGAGGGAGAAGGAGACATGGGGGCAGTTTGTGTGTGAGGGAGAAAGAGACATTGGGGGCAGTTTGTGTGTGAGGGAGAAAGAGACATGGGGGACAGTCTATGTGTGAGGGAGGAGACATGGGGGGCAGTCTATGTGTGAGGGAGAAGGAGACATGGGGGCAGTCTGTGTGTGAGGGAGGAGGAGACATGGGGCAGTCTGTGTGATGTAGGAGACATGGGGGGCAGTCTGTGTGTGGGGAAGAAAGAGACATGGGGGGCAGTCTGTGTGTGGGGAAGAAGGAGACATGGGGACAGTCTGTGTGTGAGGGAGGAGACATGGGGGCAGTCTGTGTGTGGGGAAGAAGGGGACATGGGGGACAGACTGTGTGTGAGGGAGAAGGAGACATGGGGGTCGTGTGCTCGGCACAAAAACCGGATAAATACCGGTCGGATAAACTAACCGGTATTTGTCCTGTGCCGTGGGAACGTGACCTAATACTTATATTACCGCAATTCAATGACCTTATGTTGGGAGATATCAAATGTACACAGGCTTTGCAGAGGTTTAAGTGATTACAGTGCAGTTACATTCAGTTACTCACAGGAGAAGTCTTCTCTGACTGCAGTTGTTCACTTTCTTTTTTCTTCTCCAAATGGTCCAGACCATCATGACAAGTTCTCTCAGCCATGACTCATCTTTGAAGATTTTACCACAGATATATCTTAGAATCCTTCCTTTCCAGGACCTCCCTACCTGTTCCCAAATTCTATACAAACTCCCAATGGGGTGAAGGTGGAATGTTATGGGGCAATAGGGGGTCGTATTTTGTGTTAGCACTAGGCTGCATAATACAGTGGTGGGGGAGGGGTGGCAAAGGGGGTTAAAAGAGCATAGCTTACAGACAAAATCTCCTTGGGCAAGGGGTTAGAGGACCAACAGGATTGTGCTCAGATTGTGACCTGTACCCCCTGTAGGATCATATTGTGAAGCCTGAACTTCGGTCCTGAACCATGCCGCAGGCATGATCTTCAGGGAGTGCAGGGGGTGGAGTTTAGTACTGTCATGACTTTTGTAGTGTTTTTGTTTTTTCTACAGCTATCCCATTGGAAAATTTGTAAATTGGTCAATGAGGGATGTTGTAGGAAATTGTTTATTGTTATAAGGTTTTTATGTTGTCGTGTTTGTTTTTTTGTTACCATTTAATCCCAGTGTTAATAATGGAGGTACAGTGAGGTCCATAAATATTTGGACAGAGACAAGATTTTTCTAATTTTGGTTCTGTACATTACCACAATGAATTTTGAACAAAACAATTCAAATGCAGTTGAAGTTCAGACCTTCAGCTTTAATTCAGTGGGTTGAACAAAATGATTGCGTTAAAAATGAGGAACTAAAGCCTTTTTTAAACATAATCCCTTCATTTCAGGGGCTGAAAAGTAATCAGACAAATTAAATACAGACAGTCCCAGGGTTATGGATGGGATAGGGACTGTAGGTTTGTTCTTAAGTTGAATTTGTATATAAGTCGGAACGGGTATATTTATTAAATGTAACTCCAGCAAACAATTTTTTTTTAGTTTTGGATAGTGCAGGGAATGGTTTTTACATTCCTTTTGCCCTGTCCGTCCCTCTGTCATTTCACTTTCTGTCTCTCAGGTGTTGCTGTGAAAGTTGGAACATTGCAAGTCGGGGACTGCCTGTAATTGTAAATAAAATGTTAATTTTCTAATACTTGGTTGAAACCCTTTATTGGCAATGACTGCCTGAAGCCTTGAACTCATGGACCCCACCAGACACAGTGTTTCCTCCTGAAGAGGCCTTTACTGCAGTGGTTCTCAGTTGCTGTTTGTTTGTGGTCTTTCTGTCTGAAGTTTAGTCTTTAAGTGAAATGCTGCTCAATTGGGTTTAGATCAGGTGACTGACTTGGCCATTCAAGAATATTCCACTTTTTCGCTTTAATAAACTCCTAGGTTGCTTTGGCTTTATGTTTTGGGTCATTGTCCATCTGTATTATGAAACACCAACCAATCAGTTTGGCTGGATTTGAGTACCCATTATGTCTCTGAATACCTCAGAATCAATCTGGCTGCTTCTGTGCTGTGTCACATCATTAATAAACACTAGTGACCCAGTGCCACTGGCAGCCATCCATGCCCAAGCCATCACACTGCCTCCAAAGTGTTTTACAGATGATGTGGTCTGCTTTGAATCATGATCTCTACCACGCCTTCACCATACTTTTTTTTCCCATCATTCTGGTAAAGGTTAATCTTGGTTTCATCTGTCTAAAGAATGTTCTTCCAGAACTGTGCTAGATTTTTTAGATGTTTTTCAGCGAAGTTATTTTTGAGGCTTATGAGTGGCTTGCACCGTGCAGTGAACCCTCTTTTCTTTATGGTAGATTTGGATATTGATACACCTCCATCCTGGAGAGTGGTGTTCACTTGTTGTGAAGGGGTTTCTCTTCACTATTGAAATTATTCTGTGATCATCCATATCTGTTGTCTTCTGTGGGAGCCCAGGTCTTTTTGCATTGATAAGTTCATCTGTACGTTATTTCTTTCTCAGGAAAGAACTGTAGATTTTGCCACTTCTAATATTATAGCAATTTTTTTGATGGGTTTCTTCTGTTTTCACAGCTTAAGGATGGTTTGTTTCACCTGCATGGAGAGTTCTTTTGACCACATATTTTCTTCATGGCAAAATCTTCCAAATGCAAGCACCACACCATAAATCAACTCCAAGCCTTTTATCAGCTTAATTGAGAATTACATAACAAAGGGATTACCCATACCTACCCATGAAAAGGCATTTGAGTCAATTGTCCACCTACTTTTGAAAGCAGGGTAGCACATGTTAAGGAGCTGAAACTCCTAAATCATTCATCCAATTTTAATGTGGATACCATCAAATGAAAGCTGAAAATCTGGACTTTATGTCCAATATATACATATAACTTGAATATGTTTCAATAAACAGCGGAAACGAAAAAATTGTGTCAGTGTCCAAATATGTATGGACCTAACTATATCTAACAGATGTCCCTCCATTACTAGGGCTGGGATCTGGTGTCAGCTAGCAGTGGTTCTTGTTGCTCCATGGCTGACACTACCCCCCTCCCCACCCCGCTTACTATAACCCCAGTACTCAACACCCCAGTATTACTGGTAAGAGCTTTATTATTGTCAGAAGTGAACCCTTAAATGTGATGGTCTGATTCTGGGATGGCTGCAGGTATTTTTAGGGTGGGACCACCATAAAAACTTACTGAGAATTTCCCATCCTGATATTCTCAGTCTGCAGCTACCAGTTTTATCTTGGCTATGAAAAATATGTGGAGGACCCCACATCATTTTTTACTCGTTTGTTTATTGATCACAGTGAATGAATAGTTTTAGATTTTCCATAAATAAATAAAAAATAAATTATGTGAGGTCCACCCTTTTTTTTTTTAGAACCAGCCGAGGTAAAGCCTGCAGCTGAAGCCTGATACTATCACAATGGGAAGGTCCATGGGTATTGTACCCTTCCCACCCTAAAAAAATAGCCAACAGCCGCACCA
The DNA here is from genome assembly GCA_025379985.1 of Phyllomedusa bahiana. NCBI lineage: Eukaryota > Metazoa > Chordata > Amphibia > Anura > Hylidae > Phyllomedusa > Phyllomedusa bahiana. The sequence goes on along the minus strand of JAODAL010042127.1, from coordinate 6,330 downwards.
GAAACAAACCATCACATTAGAGTGATTGTGCATTACATTGGGGACTGGGGTAATATTGAGAGATGGTTAGTGTCAATCTGTGGGTGACAACAAACAATGGTTGCTGATGCAAAGCACCATGTTATGCAGAGGCATCTGTCAGACACCTCCATTACTAACACCGAAATTAAACAGTAGAAAAAAACAGACTGACATAAACAAAACACTTTATTTAAATAAACAATCCCTAACAATAGCCCTCTTTAACCATTTTATTGAAAAATGTATCCAAAGCTGATCTGATACAGTACAACAAATCTGACAGTCCAAAAAAGGAAGCCAGTTAATAAACAGAAATATAATGCACATACACATTAAACATACAGAGGCTGGATAGGCTATCCAGCCTCTGGAAAAGTTGGGTAATGCCCCATCCCCCACAGTTGGAACCCAATTTTCCTAACATAACTACTATGGTCCACATGTATGAAAACTGTCTTGGTCTAAGATTTTCTTTGTTGCCCATAGCAACCAATCAGAGCTCCCGTTTTCATTCTTCCAGAGCACTATATGAAATGAAAGGGGTGGTCTGATTGGTTGATATGGGCAACAAAGAGAGTTTTAAACCGAGACAGTTTTCATACATGTGGCCTTGTGTTTAAATCAAGGATCCACCACCAACTCAAGGGTATAGCTATGGGGTGCCCATGTGCACCATTATATGCAAATCTATTCCTGGACTGGTGGGTGTAAACATTTGTATTTACTGAAGAAAATCAAAGGCATATCGCTAATACCATAAAAGACAAGAGCTGGAAATTTACAAATTAAGACTTTCTGTAAACCAACTGCAACAAACAATCTACTCCACTAGAAAAGCTATTATCCAGTACATTTAACCCCTTACCGTCGAAGCCAGTTTTGGCCTCTCTGACAGAGGCCCAGTTTTGAAATCTTGCATGTGTCACTTTATGTTAGAATAACTTTTTGACACTTTAACATATCCATGTGATTCAGAGATTGTTTTCTCATGACACATTGTGCTTTAAGATACTAAGAAATTTTGGTCCAGAAAGTCCTTGTTTATTTGGGAAAAATATGAAAGTATCATGAAGAATGTGAAAAATCTACCAATTTCAAACTTCAAAAATTTCTGTGTGTAAAACAGATAGTTATTCCACTCAAAATTGTTTATAACTAGCATCTACCATATGTCTACTGTAGGTTGGCATACTTTTTTTTAAATGTCTTTTTTTTTTTTACGACATTAGGGGGCTTAGAAATTTAGTAGTAATTTTCAAGAAAATTTGCAATATACATTTTTTTTATTGGCCTGTATGTGAGGTACCCCCATTAAGGACTTCATCTAAGAAACTGCACCCCTTAAAGGGGTGTTATCGTTTGAGCTGTTCAGGTAATTTTCTCAGTTTTATTTAAATCCAGGGCTGTCTTCCCTTAAAGGGGCGGTCTCCCCTCTCAGCAGCTGCCCCCTCTCACAGGCGTTCTCCCCTCACGAAAACTGTGACTCTTTATTTTCTTAAAGAGGGATGAAAGGTTGTCGTATAACAGCTTGAGCCTCCTGCCTGTTTTATGTCTTCGCCTTGGGGCCCCAAAAACCCAGCACACCTTCATATGTTTTTACTCGGCTTTCAGTTGTGTGTAAACATTACTTCTAGTGGTTTTCATCCAAATTGTACTGACACACAGAGACCTTTACTAAACTACAAGGAAAAAGTCACCAAGTAAAGATCTCTGCTTCCTTCAGTGACATGTAGGAAAAACAAGGGGGAAGAACAACAGTTTTGAGAAACCCCTTTCTTTTGTAACAATTTGGGCGGGTGGTGTAAGTAAGCATGCCAATGATAGTGTTTTTTTTTACAACGAAGGGTTTTGGAGTTCAGCCCCTCACAGTATTTTTTTTCCCCTACTTTTTCAATATGTAAGAACCTAAAATAATATGTTAATCTCTATAATGATATTAATATACACAAAAATACCCCCCTATATCATTTTTTCCCCCAGAATAGCTTTAAAAACACAATTTAAGTGTGGTTTGACTGCAAAGGGACACTATATAGGGAGCTTTGTGTGTTAATAATAAAATAATGTCTAACTTAATTTTCATATTTACATTTTTTTCAAATTTTAAAGAAAAAAAAAAAAACACTAGGGGGCTTAAAACCCCCAACCTGTCTTGCAGGGCAATCACCCATCACTGTACTATACAAGAAGCTTATGCAAACACAGGTTTAATCTTTATGTTATACAATACAGGTAAGTCATAAGGGGCAGGGCTTGTTGATCTAGGAACAAACGCCTGCTTTTCCAAGTAGCAGCTTAAGGGCTGGTCGTGAGGGGGAAAACAAACCCCTGGGAAAACCCCCTTAAACCCATAAATTTTCCCCAAAAATTGACCCAAAAAATGGAAATTACATAGACCACAACTTTGGTTTTCCCATCGATTTTTAAAAGCTCAGAGGGAGTAAACACAATGTGCAGGGGCCAATCACAGCGCAGGGGGGGGGCCGGGGGGGTTTTCCTTTTAGGGGAATCCCAAAAAGGGTAATGAAAGTCAGCCAGCCAAAACAGTCGGGGCGTTCTAGGGGCAAGAAACGACCAGGGGGGTTTTCCACAAAAACAGAAAAGAAGACTGATTTTCAGAGATGCCAACTCAAAAAAAGGAAGAGGTATGCAACCCCCAAAACAAAAATGCTTATTTTTTTTGTCCCCATAATCGAACAATCTTTGTAACATAAAACTCCTTTAAATTTTCAAAAAAATATTTTGGGAATTAAACCATAGGTTTTTCACAGTTTAAAAGCAAAGTGAGGGGAAATTTTTAAAATTCACTTTTTTTTTAGTTAAAATTTTTATCTATTATTCAAAAACACGGGAAGTTATCAGGGGAAAAAAAAATTTTAAAATTGATTCCCCAATTCTCTGGTTCAAGATATCCCATATGTGCCCATCGCTATTTGGCTCAACCCCAACCCCAAAATAGGAGGAGCACCTACCCCTTTGGGGCCATTTCATTTCATTTATTTAAGCACCATTTTAGGTTTTTGGGGGGCACCCTAAGGGGCTAAAACTTATTAAAAAACCCCCAAAAAACCCCATATTTGGAAAACTACACCCCTTAAGGGCTATTCCAGGGTCAATGATAACCCCCCCTGGTGTTTCTCAAATTTTTTAGGGGGTTTGCTGTGAAAATGAAAAAAAAATTTTTTTTTTTTAACAATCGCAATTTTAGCTGAAAATGTTTTTAATTTTTTACAAGGAATCCTGAAAAAAAAAAACCCAAAATTTGTTACACAATTTCTTCCAATTTTAGCATACCCCCATAGTGGGGGAAAACGTGTTTGGGGAAATCGGGGGATAAGGGGGGGAAGGTTTTTTGGCTTTTGGATGCATTTTTGGTGGGGGCCCGTCGCACTGCAAAGCCCCCAAAGTACCAGAACAGGTGAAACCTTCCAGAAGTCGCCCCATTTTGGATCAACACCCCTCAGGGATCTCATCTAGGGTGTATTGTGCATTTTGGGCGCACAGGTTTCCATAGTATTTATTAGTATTGGGCTGTGAAAATGAGGGGGGGGGGGGACGCAGTTCCGCCATTGTTTTTTGGGCTTCATTTTTACAGCATTCGCTGTGTGGAATAAATGACAGGATAACATTACTATGCGGTCGGTACAATTGCAATGATATAAATTTTATATAGTTTTTTATGTTTTTATATTTTATACAATAGAAATAGGTTTATACAAAAATTGCGTTTTTAAGTTGTCCTACTCTGACAGCCAAACTTTTTATTTTTCTGTATACGGAGCGATTATGGGCTTGTTTTTGTGAGATGAGTTGACTTTTTTTAGTACCAATTATTGGGGCATATGACGCATTGATCACTTTTATAAGTTTTTGTGAGGCATTTTGAACAAAATACAGCATTCCTGGTAGTGTTTTTTATTTTTTACAGTGGTCACCGTGTGGTATAAGTGACATGCTATTTGTACTCAGGAGGTCGATATAATTATAGTGATGCCAAATTTGTATTTTTTTATGTTTTACTGCTTTTACGCAATAAAAAAACTTTTAAATTAAAAAAGGGAAAACACTTTTTGCATCGCCATAGTCCTGAGAGCCTAACGTTTTTAATTTTTCTGTGTTACAAGCTGGGGTAGGGATTTTCATTTTTGCGGGATGAGGTTGATGTTTTTATTGGTATCATTTTTTCGGGGGACAAGGCTTTTTGATAAGTTTTAAATCCGTTTTTTGGAAGGCAGGGTGAATAAAATACTGCAATCCTTGTAGTGTTTTTTATTTTAAACAGCGCTCACTGTGCAGTATCCACGACAAGTTAGCTTTACTCTCTGGGTCGATACGATTATGGCAATACCTAATTTATATAGTTTTTTTATTCTGAAGCACTTAACCCCTTAAGGACCCGCGAGGGAAAGAGAGAGAGAGAGAGAGAGAGAAAGAGAACCCTCCCGAAAGCGGATCCGTAAAACGCAAGTCAAAAAGCATACAATGCGGATCCAAATAAAGTATCAACTGTTGCGTTTTTCGCTCCGCTTTCCGGATCGCTTTCACTCGTCAAAAACGGGTCCGTAAAAAGGATCCAAAACATCAAAGTGAACAAGCCCAAAGCCAAACGCCTGAAAAGTAGTTAATGACCAGCACATTTTTTTCGTTTTTGCACCCCTCCCCCCCTCACCGCTTTATTTTTTCAATGAGGCAGTTGAATGAAGCCTTGTTTTATTCGGGGCAAGTTGTACATTATGGGGGAATAGTTTAAATTCAATTATAAATAATTGCAGAATTTTTTTGTTTTTTAAATTTTTTACACCATCCACATTTAATAACTTAGATTACTGCTACAGGTTATTACAGTTGTGTGGATACCTAATATGTGTAGGTTTTTTTTGTGTGTGTAATGTATGCACAATTTTTTATTTTTTTAAATTTTTTTAGTTTATGTTTTTTTTACTTTTTTTTAAAATCCCGTGAAGGGATTTTTTTTTGTTTTTTGTAATACTTAGTAATGCATTAGCATATTTATATATACTAATACATTATAACCGTGTCAGTGGACACAGGTAGCAGTCAGGGCAGCACACATCTGTCCTGATTGCTGCTTGTTACCCAACAGCTCTGGGCTACTCAGGTCCACAGGGATGACTGTGAAGCCATTCCCTGGGCTCTTTCGGGTCACCGCGTGTCCCGATCACCTGAAAGAGCAGGGGAACGCTCTTTAATTATGCTGCAGTGACGAACCGCGGCAATCAAAGGGTTGAGCGCCAGGGAGAGGAGGTTTCCCCTGCTCCCTGGCGCTTGCAGGAGCCCCACTGGGAACAGGTCTGTGAAGTACGGCTTTGTCCTCAGCGCTGCTGCAGCGCCGGACGCCGCAAACTCCGATGTCTGCAGCTACGGTAAAAGCCGTTGCAGCAGACGAATGACCTGAAATCCCCGCTGTCAAATAACGGTGGGCGGTCGTTGACGGGTTAAAAATTGGGACAGTCTTACTTCGGATACCAACTTGAGGGAGGTATCCACAAATTACTTTTGAGGAACATCTTTGACTAGTAGACTTATCCATAGTTTTTACATACCCCCTAAACAACCGTTGGTACTTTTTGTTGCACACAAAAATATTCTAGAGTTGTGATACGGGTAGGATATTTAATCAAAGGGACTTCTCAAACTGCAAGACTGAATGATTGGTTTATCCTTCTATATGGAGTTGCCCATTAAATTGTGTGGAAAAAATAAAATAAAAAGGCAATTTCTAATAGGGATAAGAGACCACCAGTATAGAAAAAAACCCCTTTCCTTACAGGTTTGGGGGTTTTCATTGGGGGGCTGAAAAAATACAGATTTAAAATTTTGGAAGTCATTTGGAAATCACCCAGACGGGGAGATTGGAATACAAAAATTCTCAGAAAGGAAATTGAGTGGATTTTCAGATTGCATACTGTTAATCCCCATGGTTTTAACGAATTGGTACATTTTGGCTGCCTCCCCTTAGACCATATTTATTCTCTTTTGTGTTATACATGTCAATATTCAATGACAAATGGGTCAAATTTATCTAGCAGGGGGTATCTTACCGTGTTTTTAGGTTTAACCTTCTAATGACATTTAATGTAAATTTAGGTCATAATGTTGAAAAAGTGTAGTGGGACCCCAAAAGTCTTGCACTAGGTGACAAGCGGCTGTGAATTCAGCTGAACCCCCCATCGAGGGTACGGAGGGGCTCAAAGCCTTTATCGTGCACCGTTTCTCTGCTGTACATTAAGATGGTTCAGCGATGAGCCCAAAAATGACCCCTTACCAAAAAGGGGGTACCCATTGTCG
>JAODAL010042126.1:0-35168 GCA_025379985.1 Phyllomedusa bahiana | reverse complement strand
GTGGTAGGTCACGGCAGCAGCAGCATGAGGTCAGACATGGCACAATGACATTCTGGAGGTCGCAAAAACAGGAATAGGCCACAGTGTGGCACAATGACACAGTGTGTAGGTCACGGCAGCAGCAGCATGAGGTCAGGCAGTGGCACAATGACACAGTGTGGAGGTCACGGCAGCAGCACAGCAGCAGCATGAGGTCAGGCAGTGGCACAATGACACAGTGTGTAGGTCACGGCAGCCACAGCAGCAGCATGAGGTCAGACAGTGGCACAATGACACAGTGTGTAGGTCACGGCAGCAGCAGCATGAGGTCAGACAGTATCACAATGACATTCTGGAGGTGGCAAAAACTGGAGTAGGCCACAGAGTGGCACAATGACAGAGAGTGGAGGTAACGGTGGTAGCAGCATCAGGTCAGACAGTGGCACAATGAAATTCTGGAGGTGGCAAAAACAGGAGTAGGCCACAGAGTGGCACAATGACACAGTGTGTAGGTCAAGGCAGCAGCAGCATGAGGTCAGACAGTGGCACAATGACACCGTGTGGAGCTCATGGCAGCAGCCACAGCAGCAGCATGAGGTCAGAGAGTGGCACAATGACACAGTGTGGAGGTCACGGCAGCAGCCACAGCAGCAGCATGAGGTCAGAGAGTGGCACAATGACACAGTGTGTAGGTCACGGCATCAGCCACAGCAGCAGCATGAGGTCAGACAGTGGCACAATGACAGAGTGTGTAGGTCACAGCAGCAGCCACAGCAGCAGCATGAGGTCAGACAGTGGCACAATGACACAGTGTGTAGGTCACGGCAGCAGCAGCATGAGGTCAGACCGTGGCACAATGACATTCTGGAGGTGGCAAAAACAGGAATAGGCCACAGAGTGGGACAATGACACAGTGTGTAGGTCACGGCAGCAGCAGCATGAGGTCAGACAGTGGCACAATGACATTCTGGAGGTGGCAAAACAGTAGTAGGCCACTGAGTGGCACAATGACAGAGAGTGGAGGTGACGGCGGCAGCAGCATGAGGTCAGACAGTGGCACAATGACATTTTGGAGGTGGCAAAAACAGGAGTAGGCCACAGAGTGGGACAATGACACAGTGTGGAGGTCACGGCAGCAGCCACAGCAGCAGCATGAGGTCAGACAGTGGCACAATGACATTCTGGAGGTGGCAAAAACAGGAGTAGGCCACAGAGTGGGACAATGACACAGTGTGGAGGTCACGGCAGCAGCCACAGCAGCAGCATGAGGTCAGAAAGTGGCACAATCACATTCTGGAGGTGGCAAAAACTGGAGTAGGCCACAGAGTGGCACAATGACAGAGAGTGGAGGTGATGGCGGCAGGAGCAACAGCATGAGGTCAGAGAGTGGCACAATGACACAGTTTGGAGGTCACGGCAGCAGCCACAGCAGCAGCATGAGGTCAGACAGTGGCACAATGACAGAGTGTGGAGGTGGGTGGCAATACCAGTCCCTGGTAAAGATGGTTGGTGGCAGATGGAGAAACTGTCAGCAGATGTGTGGCATCAGGCGGGTGGCGGCATCAGAATAGTGGCTGAGGCAGGTAGTTTGAACCCAGTCATTTCTCACAGTTTGCGTGAGGCGTCATGGCTGATGTAGTCTGACGCCTAAGGCCTTGGTGTGTGGAAATCCTGGCCGATCCATGCCTGATTCATCTTGACAAAGGTCAGTCGTTCCACATTTTCCGTGGACAAGCGGGTTCTCCTTGGGGGTAACGATGGCCCCCCCGCACTGGAACACCCGCTCTGAGGGCCACACTACTGGCCGGGCAGGACAGCTTCTCCATTTGCAAACTCGCAAGTTGCGGCCACACATCCATTTGGCTGCCCAGTAGTCCAGCGGCTCTTCTAACGGGGGTGGCAGAGTGCTGTCCAAGTAGGCCACCACCTGTTGGTTCGGGTCTGCTCCAGGTCCTGCTGCGCTGCTGGCGACTGCCCTCCTCACTAGGCGGGTGAAGGAGCTGCTCACCCAGTGACGCCAGACTTCGGTTGCTGCTGATGGAGCTGGTCCGGCTCCTACCCCCCCCCCCTGCCCCGCTCAGCCGCGGAAGTAGTAAGTGAGCGCTAAAGAACCCCCCGTCAACCTGTCAGGAGGAGGACGATGCCGCACATAGGCAGGGGCCCAACTGACTACGGAGGATTTCCCTATAGAAATTTTGAGTTTGTCCTCCCTCTCAATAGCGGGGAAAAAAGGGCTCCCATTTTGGACCGTAGCGAGGGTTCAATAGGGTGGAGAGCCAAAGTCATCCCTCTGCCGGATGTTGACTATTCGGCCCCGTCACTAGCCAGGCAAATCAGCAAAGCTGTGGCCAAACGCACAAGTGACTCCGGGGCTCCCTGCCTCCATCTCCACTGTAACTGCTACGGTGCTTGCGGGTCATCTGCCTCGTCTTCCTCATCTCCATCTACCTCCTCCAGCTGCTCCTGCTCCCCCCTCTTTTCACCCGGGGGAGAAAATCCACTCATTTCACCAGACAATGCTTCTGCTCCAATTTCCCCTCCTTTCCTTCTCCTCCTCCATTTCAGTCCCCAAAAAGGGCTCATGTGGCCGCGAGATGTAGTCGCCACGTCTCCAGTCCCCTGCCCAGACAGATTTTTCAGCATCTGTTCCAGGGCATGAAGCAGTGGAATGACGTTATTCATCCCGTAGTCCTGGCGACTGACAAATAACGTGGCCTCCTCGAATGGCCTCAACAAACGACAGGTGTCACGCATGAGCTGCCACTGGCTGACATCAAAGTTACACAGGGAGTTTAAATCCTGTCCCGCCTGGATCATCAAAAAAATCGTTAATGGCCTTTCTCTGTTCAACAGTCGGTCCAAACATGTGCAGGCTGGAATTCCAGCGGGTGGAAACATCGCATATCAGAGTGTGTTGGGGGAGGCCCTTCTGCCGCTGCAACTTGAGGAGGGGTTTCGGGTTTGTACGAATGGATGAAGTGCATGCACAGTTTCCTGGGCCCTTTCAGAATCTTTTTCACAACCAGATTTAAAACATGCGCCATGCAGGCGCATGGACCCCTCCCTCCTCGGTGCAGCGTGGACCCCCATGTTTCCTCCCATTGTCCGTCACCATGGTTCCGATTTGCAGTTGGCGCGGAGAAAGCCACACATCGATTTCTTGTACATGACGCGGAGCAGTTCCTCCCCTGTGTGACTTTGTTTTGCCGAGGCAAGCCAGGTGTAGAACTCATGACACCGCTGTGCCCTACACATTGGTAAAGATGGAGCGTACTTGTGGAGGCTGAGACGGTGGTGGTGGTGGAGGAGGAGAGGTGGACATTGGCGCAGGAGCCGCAGTTTGACAACGTGAAGGAGAAAGCGGCGTCTCCTGTCCAAGTTGTTGGGAGCCTGGGCCGGAAGCACATTCACCCGTGGGCCGTAAAGGACATGTACTGGCCCTTACCGTAGTTTACAGCTTCAGACGTCCGTGCTGCCGTGGCACCTTGGAACAAACCGATAGCTCAAGGACTGGCCCCCTTCTGTCTACATATTTATGAAGTGCTGGTACTGCCTTTTTTGAAAAGAAATTATGGCTTGGAACTCTCCATCTCGGCTCGGGACAAGCCATTAGTTTTTCTGAACGGTGCAGAGTCCCCCCATTTGGAAAGGGAGGGACTGCAGCACCAACAACTTGGACAGGAGTACGGTCAGCTTCTGCACTTAGGATGGGTTGGACGCATACTGTTGTCTCTTTGCAATCGCCTCGCTGAACGACTGCTGGCGCCATGAGTAGCAAGGAGCAGGAGCATCTGGACCGGGAGATGATGTCAAAGAGAAACAGCTCCCTTCTGCAGAGGTGGTGGAGCCTTGACTGGCTGCAAGGGCATTCGTAGGACTGGGCGCTGCTGCTGCTGCGGTTGCTGCGGCGGCAGGCTGGACCGCCACATCTGAGCCATGTTTCTCCCAGGCCACCGGGAAATGGTGACGCTGCATTTGTTGACGCAGGGCCCTGGTGCCAACGTTAGCTCCCTGGCCACGCTTCACTTTCTGCTTACGATTCTACATAACCCATATTCGGCTCCTCCGATGTCTTAGCAAAGAACTGCCACACCGCCAAGTACGAGATTTTACCGCCAACGCTCCGCACTGAGTGAACTACTTCCGCCGCTGGCCTCGCTGAGCCCCTGTGCCGCTACTTTCTTGGACCTGCGAAGCGGGTTTTTTCCCCCCGTGCCGCTTGGCTCCCGACCTCACACGCTGCTATCCTGCTGACCTCACGGCCACACGACCCACTTGCTGGCTGCCTGCTGCCTGACGCGCAAACTGACCCCTCTTCCCTGACGATGAATGAAGCCCTTGCCTCACCCGGGTCCCAAGTGCGTCAGCTACATCATCATCTATTTGTGTTTCATCGTCACTGCTGTCCTCATCACCGGGCCTTGGTATGCAAAAGGCTGACCCCTCACAACATGACCTCCATGCCACTCTCAACATCTATCCTTCCCCGCCTCCCGCAAGAAGCAGGGGATATTGGCCCCATTTCTTCGCTGCCAAGTAGCTGCTGACTGCCCTCCTCAAATTGTTCATCCTCGCTATATAGTGGGGGCTGAGCCCAGACCACATAGTAAAATCTCTGGCTGAGGGACCGGATGGGACAGAGGTGGGTTTGAGGACAGGTGAGGGCCGCTGACCCGCTCCCGGGCCATGCCAAACTAAGGGTTTGTGTCTGACGTTCCCACCGACTCTTGGCTGGGGTTGTCAGATGTCATCTTGGGAGGAAGTGGTATGACCTAGTCAACCAATCAAGAACCCTTGGGTTCTAGTCAAACCGGCCGTACTGACAGCGCTTGTGGCCTCACCGAGTTACCCCTGCTGCGATGTCCCCTTGCTGTGCTGCGACTGGGCCTGCTCCAGGAATATTTTGCCTCTGCCACTTCAGGGGAAGAGCGTGCCACCTCTCTGTCTGACATACTGTTTGTTCTAAAATGTACAGACACTGTTTGATGAAGATATCTGTATATTTATAAATAAAACACCCTGTATTTGACTCCAAATGAACCCACTAAGAAGCTTGGGTAACCCTTGGATATAATTTTCGCTCCACAAATGGGCAGGAAAATTGACTTGTATGTTCCGTTTAAAAACTCTGTGTAATTTTACTGAATTTGTAAAAGGCTTAATTAACCTTCGATATGAATTATGCTACAGAATGTCTTCTGTGGCGGTGAAAAAGAAAGTTTCTTTTACTGAGTGCAACTAAAGAAAAATACTTAGTTAACCCTTGGATGTAAATTGCGCCAAAGAATTGAGCAGCAGGAAACTACTAGCTTTGTAGCGTGTTACAATGCAGTTTTTTTTACGCCACACAACAAGAGATAAAATTGTAATTAACCTTCGCTTGTGAATTATGCTACAGGAAAAAATTTATATATTTTGCCGTTGAAAAAGACGGTTTCTTGAGTCACCACAGCGAAATAACAATGCTTAATTAACCCCTGGATGTAATATGCGCCAAAGAATTGAGCAGCCAAAAATGAAATTGGTATTTGGATTAAAAAACGCTGTTTCTAAAATAATACAACAAGGAAAATTTGGCTTAGATCCCACTTGGATATTAAAAGAAATATAAGCGGCAGGGACACACACTGGATTTCAGATCCAATACCCAAAAAAATTAAAAAATAAACATTAAGAGAAGATTTCTCTGAGACAAGCTGAGACACCCCCACAAAAATCGCTGTATTTAAAAAAAAATTCTTTTTGAAAAAATCAGCCGCGGCAGCACCCTTTCCCTGATCATTACAGTGAGAGTGGTATGAAACTCCCCCGTCGCGCCCCGGAAATTTTAAAAGTGCGGTAGTCACAAAAACCCCCCCGGTTTTTGATTTGGCTTCATCTCTGCACATGTAAATTCAGGCTTTTGCCCCTTTCCCCCTCCCCGGGGTGCTTTGCCCCCCTGTAAAAGCCCTGTGCTCGCAGCCATTTTATCAAAACAAAAGCACACTTCGTTTTACCAAGTCCCCCAAATTTGACTGTTTTAGAACCGGGAAATTTTCCTGAAATTCTAAAGAATTCCACTTCTTTTAAAAACAATTCGCCCAATCTAAATTATAACGCTTTTTTTCCCCTCGGGTATACTACATATTTTTTAACTTTTTTCTGTGATACATAAGACTTTATTTTTAAGTAATTGTGCATTAGATTTCAAATAAACAAATAATTAAAAAAGTCTGTTTTTCACATTTTTTATGTTTTATAATTGTATTTCATAAAGAAAATAATAAACAGATGGAAAAAAATATATTAAAAAGGAAAAATAATTAGTTCCTGACTGAGCCATTCCACCCTGTCCCCTCCTCCTAATTTCCTTTTCCTTCTTTGTACTCATAGGTTTGAACACTTTTTTGCACTTGATTATTTTACAAATTTTTTGGCCATTTTTATGTGATATTTAGGCTTTTTTATGTAATTTTTACATTTAATTTTTTTTTTTGTCAACCAGTTCCTGACCAATTCTATGATATTTTTTCAGTTATACTACTAATTTTTTCACTTTTTTCTATGCTATGTAAGGCTTTATTTTTAAGATACATTCCATTAAAAAAAAAAAAAAAGTAAATAAAAAAAGACTGTTTTTAACATTTTTGGGTTTTACAATTGTATTGCATAAATGAAATAATACACAGAAGGAATAAAAATTATTAAAAAATGAGAAATCATTAGTTAACCAGTTCCAGACTGAGCCATTCTTCCACGTTTTCCTGACCCGGGTCATTTTCATTTTCTTATGTACACACTGGTTTTGAAAGCTGTAATGCTTTTTTGCGCTCGGGTTATTCAACTAATTATTTAAGTTTTTTTTTTATGAAACATGAGGCTTTATTTTTAAGTAATTTTCACATTAATTTTTTTTAATAATAATATCAGGGAAAATGGTTGAAAAAATATGATTTTTTTCATTTAATTACATAAATGAGCAAAACAGAAGGAGAAAATAAATATTGGAAAGGAAAAATAATTAGTTAACCATTTCCTGGCCAGGCTGTTTCCCCCCTTTCCCTTACCAGGCACATTTTCATTTTCCTAAGTACATGCTGGTTTGAACACTATTATGCTTTTAGTGGTTGGTTATTCTACTAATGTTTCCTCCCTTATTCTGAGATATGTGGGCTTTATTTATATGTAATTTTCTCATTAGATTTTTTTCATCCAGTTCCTGACCAGGTTCATTTTTGTGTTCTTAATGTTCACATAAGATTTTTTTAATGATAATAATAATAATAATAATAATAATAATAATAATAATAATAATAATAATAATAATAATAATAATAATAATAATAATAATAATATAATGGAAAATTGTAAAAAATAAAGTAATAAAAAAGTATTTTTTTCAATTTTTTTTATAATTTTATTGCATAAATAAACAAAATAATGAACAAAAGGAAAAAAATATGTTAAAAAGGAAAATTATTTGTTATCCAGTTACTAACTGGGCCATTCCCCCCAACCCCAACCTTCCAGACCAGGCTCATTTTCTTTTTTCTTAGTACTAGCGTTGAGCGAACCATTCTGAAAAATTCTAGTTTGAGATGAATTTTACGTATTTTCCGAGCCCGAGCCGAACCAAATTATCCCGTAAGCTAGGTAAAATTTGGGTTTGGGACATACGTTTGGCGCCATTTTTACTTTCACTTTCAGCTAGTTGCTTCAGTTTTGGCGGCCAGTCAATCAGTGCAGAGCACAGAGGGAGGTCAAAAACATCACCACTGATGTTGGACCGATCTCATTGGCTGCTAAAATCACATGACCGTCTTATGTGTATATCACTGTATTTCCTGTCGAATGCCATTTCCACCTTACTCTCTGTACTGAACACACTGCTGCCTCTGTGTGCTTGTTTGCCAGCAGGCAGAAATACCATTTTCTAGCCATTTTACACATGAAAAGCTGCTAGTTAGATTAGTCAGGGAGGGAGGGGGCAGTTAGCTTAGGGAATCATACACATCAATAGTTAGGGAATTAGGGAGTTTTGTATATTGCTTTTGTCATAGTGTCATAGTTTTGTATGCTGGAGGCACTTTAGTCACCATCATTATTCATAGAGTACCCAAAAGTTCATTTCTCCGTTTAAGAGGTCCAGCTACTCCATAAGACACCATCAGCAAATCTGCCATAGAAAGAAATGCAAGTGTTGCACTGTTGCCTCCAGGGTTCTTCCATAAGACACCGTTCACAGATATTCCATAGAAAGAAATCTATTTGTAAAAGTATTTGCTAGCAGCAAGTTTTTGGGATTCTACAAAAGTTCTGTTTTGCAGTATTACTGTCAGGGTCCTTCCATAATACCCCATTTCACAGATATTCCATAGAAAAAATTCTATTTTTACTCCTATTTGTCAGTTGCAAAGTATAGGGATTTAAAAACACTTTTGATGTGCTGTCTTGCTGTCACAGTTCTTCCATAAGACCCCATTTCACAGATATTCTATAGAAAAAATTATATTTCTAATCCTAGTTGCCAGTTGGAATTATAGGGATTTAAGAACACTTGTGATTTGCGGTCTTTTGAGTATGGTTCTTCAATAAGAGACTGTGAACAAATCTTGACCTTTTTAATATTTATATTTTTCAACATGGAGCGAACTAGAGGTGGTAAGTGAGCAAGGAGGGGCGTAGGGCGTGTAGCTAGAGGTTCGAGACAAGGTGCTCCTTCCAGTGATCCGGACAACACACAAGTGAGCACATCGTCAGTCACATGACCATCAGACCTGTCATCGCTTGGTCTGTTCCCTGTGCGTCTCATTTCTGAAGAGTGACGCTAATCTGTTCTTCAGTGGTTAACACACCCTGCATCCAGAGGTTTTACCTCCTCTTCCTCTCAGTCACGGCCACAAGTATCATCATTATCTGTCCAAATTGAAGCAAACACGGGCCAAATGTCACCCAATACACAGACCACTCCAGATTATCCATATTCTGAAGAGCTCTTTGACGACACAATGCGGATGGGGTCAGAAGGCATTTCAAAAGATCAAGAGGCCACAGAGGATGATTTTGTCTGCTCTGACACCCAATCGCTGATGTGCTCAGAGGAGGAGAGGGAAGCATGTTCCTCTCTTTCCACTGGACTCGCCATCTTTAAGGTGCGTAAATGACGAACACACAAGGCAAAAGGCGCGGAACCCGGTCTATGTTCTCCAGACCCTCCGTAAACATAGCGTTCTGCCTTTGTCAACATACATGCGCATCTACGAGAAGGGAGACATTGTGTACATTAAGGGTATGGGCACCAAACAAAAAGGCATGCCACATAAATGCTATCAGGGCAAGACTGGTAGGATCTACAATGTTACACAGCATGCTCTGGGTCTAATTGTCAACAAGGAGATCAGGTGTAAAATCCTTGCCAAAAGAATCAACGTCCGTGTGGACACATCCGCCACTCCAAGAGCTGAGATAGTTTCCTCTAAGGAAAATGTAAGGAATAAAAAGGAAGCCAAGGAGAAGGGCACCTGGGTGGAACTGAAGTGTCAGCCAGCGTTTCTGGACCACAGTCAAATCAAATGGGGCTCCCACCCCATAGTTCTTGTTTTTTTTTTTTACATATTTGTGGGTACCCTTTTGATTAGGGCCCTTGACAGGAGTACTGCCCAATTGGCACCCGTGCCAGTTACTATTTGCCATTTTCCATGCTTTCTTGCACTCTGTTATTCTACTAATTTTTCGCCTTTTTCCGTGACATGTGAAGCTTTATTTTTAAGATGTTTAAGATTTTTAAGATTTTTTTTTAATAATACCAGGGAGAATGGTCCAAAAAAATCAAAAAGTTTGTTTTTCAATTTTTTATTTTTTATAATTTTATTTCACAAATAAACAAAATAATAAACAAAAGGAAAAAAAATAGGTTAAAAAGATAAAATAATTTAACCAGTTCCTGACTGGGTCATTTTCCCTTTCCCTCTCTTCCTGATCGGGAAGATGTTTCTTTCGCTTAGGACACATGGGTTTGAACAATATAAGGGTCTGTTTACACGTCGTATTGCGGTGGGTGTTGTACAAGAATGTGCTGGCCAGCATATACTTATAAAGTACTGACAGCCGGCTTCCATTGACTTATGCGCCGGAAAAAAGTGACATGTCAGTTCTTTTCCTCGACGAGTATTATATGTCGGGGAAAACGGCTATCAATTACAGGCAGTCCTCGACTTACATCTGTTCCCTATTTACAAACGGAGGCTTATGGGGCATGCTGGCACCTATAGTTCCATGTTCCACAGCAGATAGTAGCTGTGGAATGACAAGTTCCAGCATGCCACAGCAGCACGAGGTGAAAATGAGACCTTTTGTGCTGGAGTTACCTTTAATAAATATACCTCTTCCAACTTGCACACAAATTCATCTTAAGAACAAACCTACAGTCCCTATCTCGTTCGTAGCCCGGGGACTGCCTGTACTGTATTTGCAGGCCATACTTCAGGTGTATTGCAGCTCAATTACTCGAAGAAATACGTCACCGAAAATATCCCGTGTGAACATACCCTAACAATTTCTATTACATGCAAGTTTTGTGACTAGTGTTTCTCTGTGATATGTTAGGCTTTAGTCTTATGTATAATTATTTTTTTTTAATATAAGGAAAAATAGAATAAAAAAATTGTTTGTTTTTCACATTTTTGTGTTTTTTTAAAACAGCAAAAGTGGCACTGAAAAAAGTTTTGTAATTGTGTTACTTTTTCATCACAGACGTTTATGTAGCAATGATAAAAGGTTTTAGCGTCGTTGAGGATGGGGCTAAAAATTTAGGTTTGGGCTGATGGGGTTTTTACATTTTTTTTGTTTGTTTCTTTGTTTTTTCATTTATTTTAAAAATAGTGATAGAAAGTTTTAGAGCCTTTGAGGGTGGGGCTAGAAGTTGCTGTTTGGGTTGTCATTTTTTTTTTTTAAATGTGTGTGTGTTTTTGTGTTTTTAATTTTCTTCTTAACATTTTATATATTATGCCCACCATAAGTTCAGAAAAAGACCTCTGGGTTGTATTTTTCCTTTTTTTTTCTTTGCACATTACTATAATTATATTATTTTTGCTGATTTTTGTGCTGCAATACAGACCCCAGCACTGACTGAAGAGCTGATCAGGGTCTGATAAGACCCAGCAGCTACTTTAGTTACCAAGCCCTGGCACTCACATAACCACAGGAGCAAGAAAGTCGTGAGCTCATTTAGTGCTGTATACAGTGGCGTAGATATAGGGGGTGCAGAGGTAGCAGCAGTTTGAGGGGGCCCAAAAGCCCTTCTGCCACATAAGCAGAGACCAGTATTGTAAAGACACATGGTAACTGGGGAGTCCTATTTCATTCCTTGCATCAGGTCCCAGGAGCTTCAAGTTATGCCTCTGGCTGTATATGCAATGATTGAGAAGATAGGGTGGTAAAAAAAAACCCTGCCTTCTCAGAGGAAAGCCCAGCTGCTGCTGACAGCCGACACTCCACTCCAGCAGCTGCACAATTAGTGTTCAGCTGCAAACTCTGCAAGGAAATTTTGTACAGAGTTGGATGTCAACCTGTCAGAACAGGTGAACTTCAGGCTGTAATTGGAGAACAGGCAAATAGTCAGGGTGGTCAGGAAGGGAGACCAAGGGTCAGAACTGAGAATCACATGAAGATATGGAGAACGTGCTGACAACAATTTGGAAAACACACCAACTACTGGAAAGGGTGTAAGAGGAGGTGCATAGAAAAAGAGTCAGGTGACTGGCGACAGGTTGTCAGGAAAGATGGGTGTCTCTTGCTCTTTAAATTTCATGAGAGTGGGCATGGGCGTGCCCTTAGGAGAAGGTAAGTGTGTGCCAGTTGGTTACAGAAGAGGAGAGCCAGGCAGGAGTGAGGAGAGGTGAGTAGTCATCTGAGCACAGTGGGCTGCAAGTGGAGACATGTACAGGGACCACGGCGTTCATTGTGACAGTCAGATAACACAGATCAACCAGAATGGGAATGTGGTAACAAGGAGTAGTCACTAATAGAGTCAGACAAGCCCGGGTCAAGTACCATAGAACAACCATAATGGGCATGTGGTACCAAGGAGTAGTGACTAATAGAGTCAGATAAGCCAGTATCAAGTACCATAGATCAACCATAATGAACAATGGGTACCAAGGAGTCGTCATTACCAGAGTAAAAGAAGCTAGGGTCAAGTACCATAGATCAAGTAGAATGGGCATGTGATACCAAGCACTAGTCACAAATAGAGTCAGAGAAGCCGGGGTCAAGTACCATAGATCAAGTAGAATGGGCATGTGGTACCAAGGAGTAGTCACTAATAGAGTCAGAGAGGCTAGGGTCAAGTACCATAGATCAACCATAAAGGGCATGAGGTACCAAGGAGTAGTCACAAATAGAGTCAGAGAAGCTAGGGTCAGGTACTATAGATCAAGTAGAATAGACAAGTGGTACCAAGGGTTAGTCACTAATAGAGTCAGAGAGGCTAGGGTCAGGTACTATAGATCAAGTAGAATAGACAAGTGGTACCAAGGGTTAGTCACTAATAGAGTCAGAGAGGCTAGGATCAAGTACCATAGATCAACCATAATGGGCAGGTGGTACCAAGGAGTAGTCACTAATAGAGTCAGAGAAGCTAGGGTAAGATACTATAGATCAAGTAGAATAGGCAAGTGTTGGTGTCGGACAATCCAGATCACAGCAGGTCAGGTGAATAGAGGTTACAGGAACAAAGCTTTTAAGACAATGGTAGGGAATAGCCACTGTAACTGGCAGGCCTAGGAAAGCCACCTTCAAATCAGGTGCCCATGACATGATTGGCTAGACGGTCACAGGCATCCACTTATGCTGGGAGAAGTAGAAGATTCTGGATTTTGGACAGGTAAGCCTATTACAGGGTTTGATTACTGTGACCCCTACTGAGCTCAGTTTCCAGGACAAACTTTTTTAGGTTTTTATGGGGGGTGTAGTCCTGTTGCTTTTTCGTGAACTTTATAAAACCAACTACTCACTTCCTCCCGTCTCTTATTTGGTTTCTTTCGCTCTTTCCCTTTTAGGTAGCGTCATTCATAAACTAAGTTATCCCACCGCGGCTTGTCCTCCAAAAATCCTGGTTTATAGTCTAGAAACAGAGGTACAAGGGCTATATAGACCATATTTGTAGATGCAGAAGAACAAATGCCAGAGACTAAGTGGGACTCTATAAAAATGAGTGGAAGAAGCTCTGGCTACATCATACAGATGATCACCAATCCACTTAAAATACATTTAGACTATTACAAATACATAGCCGAGTCACATTATTATGACCAGAGTAAGCGGCGTGTGAAGCCCAGGGAGCAACAAGATGGGTGGATAGTGACTCCATAAGGTCCTGGTGGGTTGTCACAGGTATCTGGAGCCGACTGCATCCTACAGCTGCTGGAGGGTCCATAGAGCCAACACCACTATCCTGGGGCCCCACAGCTGCTGAAGGGTCCATAGAGCCAACACCACCATCCAGGGGCTCCCACAGCTGCTGCAGGGTACATTGAGCCAACACCACCATCCAGGGGTCCCACAGCTGTTGGAGGATCCATAGAGCCAACACCACCATCCAGGGGCCCCACAGCTGCTGGAGGGTCCATAGAGCCAACACCACCATCCAGGGGCCACACAGCTGCTTGAGGGTTCATAGAGCTAACACCACTATCCATGGACCCCACAGCTGCTGGAGGGTCAAATGAGCCATCACCACCTTCCAGGGGCCTCACACATGCTCTATTGGGTTCTGAAGAGTTACGTGCCAGGGTGCCCTGACAGCAACTAGATGGGCTGGGAGGGACTCCATAAGGTCCTGGTAGGTTGTCAAGGTTTTGGGAGCACTGCCCCCCACACTGCGGAGAATCCAAGAGAAAACACCACCTCCGGGGCCCCCACAATGCCATTGGAAAAAATTGGGGAAAGGGAATACGGGGAAGTTTGGTCCGTCCCCAACCATAAATGTTCTTTTCCCAACCCACAACCAAATTTATCGTATTCTGCAGGTCACATATTCAAATGATACCAAATTTATTAAAAAAAAATTGGTTTTCATTAATGTTTTAGTACTTTAAAAACAAAAAAAAAATATTTTTAATATTTGTAAAATTTGGCTGCAGCACCATTTCCTGCGATCCATATTAGTTTTTCTTTTCCGATCGATGGACCTGAGTGAGGGATCGTCTTTGCAAACTCAAGTGTTGTTTTTTATTTGTGCCATTTTGGAACACAAGACTTTTCGATCACTTTTTTATATTCCAATTTTTAGGGGATGTAAAATGTCCTCTAAAAGGATCAGTTTTGACGAGGCGGGTTTTTTTTTTACGGGTTAGCCTAGGGATAAATAGTTTTTTTAAAAACTTTTTTTTTTTCATTTCCTTATTTGTAAAATGGCAAAATAGGGTGTTTTTAATTTTAAATTTTTTATTGTAAATGATCAAAAAAATTTCAAAGCGGGAACTATAGTGGGCACCCGGGGCCAAAAGGGAGGGACTCAGCGAGCAAATCCCACCCCATCCTCCCCACCCCCTTGATAAGGGGTTGTCTCACTTCATTGATTCATTTACCAAAACCCTTTTTTTTCCCCGAATTCTTTTTTGAATTTCGTGGGGCTTCACATTTTTCCTACGGCTTTTAATTTGGCCCTGCGGGGAAAAGGGGTCTTTAGCTTTTCCCGCCCCACATTTGACAGGAAAAACGGAGAGATCAAACCCGGCCCTGAAACTATAGCGACCAGTGCGGGCAGCCAACCCGGAGAATGGACAGGTAAAAAAAGTATAAAAACCAGCTTTGGGCAGCCTATCAGGATAGATCAAACCCAGGTTGAGCTTTAGGGGAACCGTCCCTGGCACCCTATCGGGAAAGGATAGGACAAGTCTGTTCTAAGCAAATCGCTTTTGGCGGGCCTATCAGGTTAGATAAAAACGGTCGTAGCTAAAACCCACCAGTGCTGAAGCCTATCAGGAAAAAGACAGAACGGGTTTCTGTAGTTTATAGCGACCTGGGAGCGATGAAAGCCCATACAAAGGGGAAATCAGGAATATTTGGGGGACACTTTTAAAAGGACACAGGGTTGAAAAGTGATTGGTTTTGCAAATCTTAAACCAAAAAAGCAACCTTGTAGTGAGAAAAAACCCTTTAAATTTACGGTGCAGGGCAAAAAATTTTTTACTTTTTTAAATTTTTTCCCAAATTTTTCTCAACCGGGTTATAAACCCAAAGCAATTCTCTCCCTCACTGCTCTGATTTTTAAAGTCTTGTTTTTTTATTTTATTCATTTTTTTTACATCTAGGTAATTTCACCTTTGCTTGTCCCCTCAAAAACAAAATAAAATCCTGATTCAAGAAAGATACAGAAAATAAAAATTCTCGATTTTTTGAATGATTATTTTTTTTTTTTTTAATTCCAAGTAAATCCTTCCAACTGAATCCAGAATTTCGGCTGCAAAAGCCTGATGTTTCCGAGCTATAATCTCAGCCACTCTACACTTGGCACCGCACGTTTTGTACTGGGGATAAAAATACAGCAACGGGAAATTTCCGGGATGTTGTTCCAGCTTCTGTTCCAACAGCCTGGGGTAGTTTTCTGCTTTATTGTGTTGATATGGTATCATCATTAGTAGGATAAACACGGGAGGAGACGCACTGAATGCTGTCGGTCCCGATTTCCAATTTTCTATAGCCTTTCTTTGATTCGTAATGTTTTTACGCTTCTGATTCACCAAGTGGCCTCAATGTAATACTTGAAAGGTAAAGGAGAGATAAAGAGGCTACGGTGAGCGAGTCCAGGTTTTATTGGATTGCTGGCTCAGCCATCGTAAGTGCTTGATCTTTATAGAAATGCAAATGCGTCTGGCAACACAAACTGGAGCCGTGAGGTGTTGCAAAAATATATTTAAGACGTTTTGGCACTGGATTAAGAGTATTTGGAAACATGTACTTGGCATGGAAGAAAATATAGTCTGGTATTATGAGGTGTTTTCAAGGTGATGATGACACTTTGAAATGTGAAGAAAAATATAGAACTGGAACCATTTTATTTATAACTATCCACCAAGCAAGTTTGTAAAATTTCACAGCTATTTAAGAACGGTTCATTGTGATAAGATATAGAGGGCTCATCAATTTATCGGTATGCTAGACCATGAGGAAGGAATCTTGTATCCCACTTCAAGTGCTGGACCACCAAAATATGAGAATCATGTATAACCTGAATAAAGCCAGGGTCACATTGGTGTTAGAGGTTTCGTTCGGAGCCTCTGTTGCAAAAGTGGGCAGCTTAAACATCTTTTGATCAAAATATGTGAACCGAGAGTCTCAAAGTTTTTTCTGTTGCAAAAGTGGCACCAGATCCATTACATGATGGACACCAATGGCACCCAATGGACTCATTGACTTGAATAGAGTATATTGGGTTTTAATCATAGTATTCGGGTGTCGTCTAGCAGACTATAGGGTAATGCACAACTTAGGAGGTGGATGCTCAGTGGTGAGGTCAAAATTGGCCAAGCAGTCATCAGATGCTTTCTGTGCGCCTACATGATCTCTCCTGCTGCTTACAGCCTAAACATATAGATAAAATAAAAGAAAAAAGGAGACAGAGCAGGGCGCTCCTCATGTAAAACCTTTAAAGTAAAATCTATACCAAATCTATACCAACGCTAGTTAAAAGTACTCACCTGATTTAGTTGTGCAATAAGAACCAGTGGCACAACTCTCCAACATGGATATCCAACAGAAGTGAAGGGAAGACCGCTGCCTCACTGCCAGCCTCGTACTGAGAATCTCCCACTTGTTCCTCCGTGGAAGGAAAGACACCAAAATCGTGTGGAGTAGAATCAATCTTCCATTCTTAGGTTGGTGGTACCATCCCCCTTCACTTTGACTAAGAATACTTCGTTCCATAGTCAAACCAAAGGGGGCTGGTACCACCAACCTCAGAATGGAAGCTACAGCCTATACTTGGAATAGCAACCTTACCTACGACCCTTGTGCCTCCTCTGACCAGCGCCAATCCTGCTTTCATCCTTATATATCCACCATTGTTTGACCTTCTCTATTCCTCATAGCTACTAAGATGTCTTTTGTGACGAAGATTACAGCCGAGACGTCTAATCTTATGGCATCTATTGCATCACTGTAACCTTTATACAGAATGTTCCTTGTAAGCAGTATCTGATTATCGATTTTTGTGAAAAATAAAACATTCTATTATTTGCATAATACCAGAATTGGTGTGCCGTGGTTCTCTACTACAGTATCCGGTTGTAGAGTTGACAGCTGCTCTCAATGATAGTAGGTGGCAACAGAACACTGGGGAGAAACATAGGGAGAAGAAAAACTTGGGAAATTCAAGGATACCCAATACCAGGAGAGCTTTAAAGAGCAGAACACAGAAACAGAAGGATCAGGTGTGGATGGAGAGAAAGACTCCCATCCCACAGGTGTGCCACCAGAGACCATGTCCAGATAAAGAGAGAGACAAGAGGCTGCTAAGTTTGTATAGTGGTTTCAGCCATTAGCACTGGAAAGAAACACAGGGAGAGAAAAAACTGGGGAAATTTAGGGAGAGGACCCAATACCAGGAGAGCTTTAGAGAGCAGAACACAAAAACAGAAGAATCAGATGTGGATGGAAAGACTTCTATCCCACAGGTGTGCCACCAGACCAGTATCCCAGGCTGATAGTACCAATGTCCTACTAAGATCACATATCACCAGCACATGTTGACCGAATACTGCCACACTATGACCACATATCACCAGCTTATCGTGACTGAATAATTCACCATACCATTACTGAATACAAACAATTATACTACAACCAATTTTTCCTGCATACAGTGATAACAGTTCTTCACAGGCTCTGCAGACATATAATCGACCACAGAAAAGTTACATCCAGGGACTCACAGGAGACGTCTCTGAAAAGTTGTTCTCTTTCTCGTCTCCATCTCCATCTTCCCCAGACGCCATGACACCTTCTCCCATCCTCGACTCTTCACTGTAAAATTTACAAAACAAACATCTTAGACTGCTCACTTTATCAGCACTTCTCTACCAATTCCTATCTCTATATAAACTCCCCATCTATAGCACCTCAAATGGTAGCCATGTAATAGCCCCTGTAGCCAGACAGAAGCCAATGTAGCCAGACAGTAGCCCCCTCTAGCCAGGTAGATGCTCCAATAGCCAGGTAGTGCCCCTTATAGCCAGGTAGTGCCCCTTATAGCCACGTAGATGCCCCTATAGTCATGTAGTGCCTCCTATAGCCAGGTAGATGCCCCTATAGTCAGGTAGTGCCCCTTATAGCCACTTAGTGCCCATATAGCCAGGTAATATGCCCCTTATAGCCAGGTAGTGCCCACATAGCCAGGCAATATGCCCCTTATAGTCAGGTAGTGCCCATATAGCCAGGTAATATGCCCCTTATAGCCAGGTAGTGCCCATATAGCCAGGTAATATGCCCCTTATAGTCAGGTAGTGCCCATATAGCCAGGTAATATGCCCCTTATAGTCAGGTAGTGTCTATATAGCCAGGTAATATGCCCCTTATAGTAAGGTAGTGCCTATATAGCCAGGTAATATGCCCCTTATCGTCAGGTAGTGCCTATATAGCCAGGTAATATGCCCCTTGTAGCCAGGTAGTGCCCATACAGCCAGGTAATATGCCCCTTATAGCCAGGTAGTGCCTATATAGCCAGGTAATATGCCCCTTATAGTCAGGTAGTGCCCATATAGCCAGGTAATATGCCCCTTATAGTCAGGTAGTGCCCATATAGCCAGGTAGTGCCCCCTGCAGTTAATGATAATAAAATAAATAAAAAGCACTCACCATGATCCCACGGTTCGCACATCCAGCTCCGGGAGCTGCTGAGCACTGTAAGCGGCGTGACGTGATCACACCACTTACGCCATCACGCAGCTCCCAGGGATCTACTCGGCGGCAGAGCTGCCGGCCGAAGAAATCCCAGCGTCGCTGGGGGCGCGGTGAAAGCTGCGACGCTGATAAATACAGGGGAGAAGGCAGGACGGTAACGATCCGTCTTGCCTCCTCCCTGTACCAGCAGCTGCACAGTGAGTGTGCAGCTGCTGAGTGACTGCACAGCCATGTCACAACGGCCGCGCAGTCAGAGGCCGATCCCCGGGCAGGCATTGCCCCCTTTGGGTGAGCGGACCCTCGGCGCCCCGGGCGATCGCCCGCCCTGCTGCCCCTAGGAACAGCCCTGGATGGGACAATGGTTTTAAGAGTTACCCACCAAGAATAACCGACAGTTACTGGTGCTGAGAATGAGAAAGAGACAATTGGGCACAGAAGGATCAAGTGTGGATGGACAGAAAGACTCCAGTCCCACAGGTGTACCACCAGAGATCGTGGCCGTGGCTGTCATGGTTTCAGCCATGAATGACTCCAGTCCCACAGGTGTGCGTCCGAAGACCATGACCATGGTTGTCATGATTTCAGCCATTGGCAATGGGAAGGAACACAAGAAGACCCTAGAAAATCAGGGGAAGGACCTAGTCTCAGTAGAGCTTTGGAGACGTGAGATAATGAGTGAAGCAGGTGCCCCAGAATACAAAAGACGTTGGGAGAATGGCTTAAAGAGTTACCCAGTAAGAGTACACAGTAGATACTGGCACCAGGGATGAGAAAGAGACAAATCAGACACAGAAGGATCAGGTGTGGATGGAGCGGATGACTTCCTTCCCACAGGTGAGCCACAGAAAGGTTTACCAAGGTTTCATCATTAACTGTTCCAGCAAGCTGTTGCTAAGTAATTCCTTAATAAAATATTAAAAGACAGCAGTTGTTTTGCTGGGACATTTCTTCATTCCAGTTATTAAATTCCATTTTAATGAAAAAAAAAATGTGTTGCACACCGTGAATTTTTTTTTTTTTATTTGTAAATTTTGGAAAAATCTGCAATGGCGGATTTGAATGGAAACTTTGATCTAGATGTCAACTGGGCCAAAGGGGAACATACGGAGTGAAAATGGTGAGTAAAAGGGGTATTATTAACCCACACATTGATGGCATATCAATAGGCACTCATACCTATCTCAAGAACAAGCCCCAATATCTCTCTGGAGAGCAGAAACTGGTCAGCGCACTCTCACTGAAATCAATAAGAGTTCAGAGTACAGCCAATTGTGCTAGTTTGGCTATAGTCAACAATTTCCATTTGATTCAGGTAGATTGACTCAAATTAGCAGAACAACATTAGCCAACATTTATCATATGCCCAGTGCTGGTCATAGACAGTACAGGAATATAATGTGAGCCTACGCTTTTCAATAGCACCCTATTTGTTCCCTAACAAAAATTACCAGTAAGGGTGACCCCTAAACCTAATCTCTTACATGGTAGGCAGCTGCTGGCCAGATTTAAAGGTGGTACCATTTGGAACTTACATGGCATATTGATACAAAATGCCATCAAACTGTAATAGGTGCAGGTTCCACCTTCGGGATCTGTATCTAACTCGGCCCCCAAAAGTGTTGGCTCAGAATGGAGATCTTGTCTCACTTGTGCACAACTCTCCATTCTGTTCTATGTGAGTTTCGAGTACAGCCGAACATTCCGCTTCCCTGTACTGGATACTCCCATAAATGGTCCCTACAAAAAGTATGGGGAAAAATTATTCAATGTAAAACCCCCTCAAAAGACAAAAAGGACATTCCCTTCGGCTGGAGAAAAAAGGATTCAATCTCCAGAGGAGAAGGGCGTTCTTCACTATGAGAACTGTAAATATGTGGAATAGCTGCCCGAGGAGCTGGTCACAGCAGGAACAGGTGAGGGTTCAAGAAAGGCTTAGAGAACTATCTGAAATTACTGAATATGAATACATATGTAGCTATGTAAAATTCTAGATCCAGTCTGATGGACTCTGGGATCAGAAATGAAATCTTCCCTAGAGCAGATTGGTTCTTGCCTTATGGGTTTCAAAGCACTCACCAGTAGGGAAGCTAGGCTTAAAATCCTTATCTGCCTCCCTCACCCACATTTTACCCACCCTTGGTTGAACTTGATGGACAAATGTCTTTTTTTCAACCGTACTAAATATGTAACAACATGGAAAGTCGTGCACAAGTATGATCAGATCTCTATCCACAACCAAGACTTTATTGAAGAAGAGGTGGATCCCAGAGGTGGTATACCCTATCAATATCCTATCAAAGTGCGAGGTTGGATTGCAGTGGGCCCTCTTTCCTTTTGGGTCCCAGAAGAGCCACATAGGTTGAACTAATGGTATGTCCTCAGCATTTTTCAATAAAAAACTTGCTTCTGTACACCTGGCAGAGTAGCCCTTAGGTCCCCGCAAGGCTCCGGGACCCGTTCATATAGAAATATATTAAATGTCTGTATTAGACCTACAATTTCCCATTCTGACTTATTAGATGCATAATCCCTTATAGCTGACGATGAAGCTTTAATGCACAATGAACAATTTTTTTTTTTTTTTTTTTTAAACCTCAAAGGAGTTATTACCAGGGGACGTATTAAATGCCGATTGAGAAGACATAGATTTTGCATAGTTATGTGTAGCAGAGTGCCAGATTTTGCTGAGGACAATGAATATGCAACACACAAATCTTGTACATTTAGTAGAACATTGCAGAAAATTACTGGCAGGGAGGTTCTTCAAGCGAAAATCCAACGAGCGCGAGCCGGGGAATTTACAGAAAATCCAATATTTATGAAGCGCATATTAATGCACTGCAGCTGGGACAGACTCACAATGAATTATAGATATACAATTAATAGATATTTTGGCATCAGTCCCGCGTGAAAGTGGCTGATAAAATGGAGTCATTTAATTAATAGAGATGATCATAAAACCTGTAATTTATTAATACGTGATTTTTTATTAAAAGTCATTAAGGAAGGTGATTAATCTTAAAGATACAAACTTTATTAAAACTCTTGTGGGAGGAGGAGGGAGGAACGATCTTCTCTTGTATGGAGATAGCGGCTTAATATATGAGGGGCTGAGAGAATCAAATGAAGCTCATGCATCTTATCTTCAAGCCGAAAGCTTCTAGAAAATGGCCCGGAAAACTCATATTTCACCCACAATTGTGGAAATAATATTAGCAACCTGAAATTTTCAGTCAGTTACCTCTTATTCTCCATTCTCTTCTTCCAGATTTAGTTATGGGATGGATCAGGGAACGGAGTCTAAGGGATTTGGGATGGAAATTGTGCAGATTTCCTGTGTGGTCCAGAAACTGGATGAGATTTTAAAAATCTGTGTTACTTTTGCAAAATTTCTATTTTTTAATTTCAATACCTGTTAAATTCTGCTGTGGCAAGAAAATACATTTCTACATTTGGTACAAGTTAGACCATGAAACGGGTTAACAAGATTGTGAATATTTTCCACGTGGTCTAGAAACTGGATGAGATTTTAAAAATCTCTATTACTTTTACAAAATTTTCTAATTTCTATATTTGTTAAATTCTGCTGTGGAAGAGAATACATTTCTACATTTGGTACAAGTTAGACCATGAAACGGGTTAACAAGATTGTGAATATTTCCCATGTGGTCTAGAAAATGGATGAGATTTTAAAATTTTCAGTTACTTTTCCAAAATGTCTAACTTTTTAATTTCTAAATCTGCATAATTGTGGAAATAATAAATAGAAACCAGGAATTCTCAAAGGCAGTTATTTCATATTCTCCATGTTCTTCTTTCCCAGATTTGGTTATGGGGTGGATCAGGAACGGAGTCTAAGGGATTTGGAAGGAAAATGGCAGAAATTTCCTAATGTGGTCCAGAAACTGAATGAGATTTTAAAAATCTGTACTTTTGCAAAATTTCTATTTCTAATTTTGATCTCTGTTAAAATCTTGCTGTGGAAAGAGAATGCATTTCTACATTTGGTACAGGTTAGACCATGAAACGGTTAAGGGACATAGATTGTGAAGATTTCCCATGTGGTCCTAGAAAGTGGAGAGATTTAAAATTTTCAGTTACTATTTCCAAAATTTCTATCTTTTTAATTTCTAAATCTGCACAATTGTGGAAATAATAAGTAGCAACGGAATTCTCAAGTCAGTTATTTCATATTCTCCATTTTCTTCTTCCAGTTTTGGTTATGGGATCGATCAGGAACGGAGTCTAAGGGATTTGGAAGGGAAATCGTGAATATTTCCTGTGTGGTCCAGAAACTGGATGAGATTTTAAAAATCTCTGTTACTTTTGCAAAATTCTTGAACCTCCCCCAATGCATTGTGGTATCGAGAAGTATGACCATTGGTTTTCCATTAGACTGAAGGTAAAACCCATAATTATAGACCAATATAGGACACTCCAAACTCTGCTTTTTATCTATTTCTATACATCAAAGAAAAATCTGTTTATTCCATTCCCAGTTCCATGTCTTTAATCAAGAACATGTTCTCTTTGGGACGAGGCGGCATTAGCAAATATTAATACGATTCTCGCTGATTTGTGTCGCTGTCGCCTTTCTCCGAAGCGGCAGATCCGGAGCGATGATGAATGCTGCCAGTAACTGTATCTGATCCCTTCAGCCTGTGTCTCCCTACCCTGAATGATGCTCTGTATCTTCTGATAGTGAAATAGGAGAACAAGCTGTCACTATCTGCAATTACTAAGTGCAGCCGCCACTTTGATCTGCTGCATGGAACGTCGTCGCTCTCAGCATCACAAGCTCTTTATTCCCTCCGAACTTTTTAGAAAGTGCCTAAACTTTCAGAACTCAATTTGTGCAAGCGCTGTAAAAGCCGCCAAAAGTTAATTACAATTTTAATTACAAATTCTTTGAGAGAACGCAGTGTATGCCTAATCATGTTCAAAGCTCGAACCCTCCTCGTGGGGACTCATTAAAGATATATTTTTTGGTCAGTCTATTATGAGGGACTGTGCTGTGTGGCAATTGATGTTAAGTAACATCGTTTAAGACGTCTGGAGTCTCATATTCTCATAAGGATTCCTGACTGGGTGATAGAAAATTCAGAATTTGAATTTTTTAGATTGTTTTGGTAACAAAAAATGGCACTTTTTGGTGGTTGTTTTAGACCAGTTGTCTCCAACTGTAGAAGGTATTTGATCATTCCTAAGGGTAGAAGGTCAAACTGACTCACATGGGGGCAGGGGAAACACCCAGTGGGGCAATGGACATGGTGCAACCCTGGGTGTGGTGGGAACCTGTCTGTGGTGGGCCAATGGGTGTGGAGGGCATCTGAATGTGGTGGGCACCTTGGTGCGGTGAGCCCCTGGATGTGGTTGGCACCTAGGTGGGGTGAGCACCTGCATGTTGTAGGCACCTGGCTTGGTTTAGCCCAAAGTTGTGCTGATCCCCTGGTTGTGGTGGAAAACTGGGTTTGGTGAGCCCCTGTATGTGGTGAGCCCCTGGATGTGGTGTGCACATGCATGTGGTGGGCACTTGCACGTCATGAGCCCATTAGTGTAGTAGGCATCTGGGTGTGATGAGCCCCTGGATGTGGTGGGCACATGCATTTGGTGGGCACCTGCGTGTGATGAGCCCATTAGTGTAATAGGCATCTGGGTGTGGTGAGCCGCTAGGTGTGGTGGATACATATTCATGGAAGGAATAGGGCTGTTTTCTAGGAAGAAGGCATAGAAAACCGAAAGGCAGAAAGCAAGAATCATGTATAGTCATGTACAGTCCCAAAAATCAACTTCACTGCAGGGCAATAAGAATCAACTCCAATGGCATGCCTTAGGAAGCCCCAAGGAGTGCACTGTAAGGTTAAATAGAACATGGAATAAGTGCTGGTGTTGTTATGGTATGTAGTGTACATTGAGGTTGTTCATAGCAAATATTAAACAGGGCCTATTATGGTGCCAGTGTCATGACTGTGCCTATTCAGGTCGTAGAGCGGTCCTCGGTTCCTAAGGTGCGGCAGAGGCTGCACTTTTGGCCATGAATGGCTACTGTGTTGTGCATGTTTGTTGAGGTGTCTGAACACGGTCTTATTTGGATCTGTCTTTGTGTAAATTGAATTCCGCCACACCCGTCTGTTCTCCGCTGACTTTGTTCTGGGCAACAGACGTTTAAGCCAGTATTGATGGACAGCTGGTTGCACCACTCAGACTGTGTTCTGGATGTCAGGGGGCCGGTCCAATCACTCTCTGGACCAGGTCCTTAACTTCCTATTTAATATTTATTTTGCTTCGAGCTCATTGCTGGTGATCGTCTTGTCTAGACTGAATCATATGTGCTTTTCACTATTGTCTGTCTTGTCCATTCTGTGTTCACCTCTTCAGGGTAGGGACCGCCGCCCAGTTGCTGCCCACTGGTCGGGCAGGCAAGTAGGCAGGAACAGATTTGTGCTGCCTAGCATCAGGGCTCATAATCTGTTTTTCCATTTCTATTTATCTCCTCAGTGGTATCCTAAGAGCCAGATTTTGGTCACCCATGAAGGCTCTGATGCTTGTTTTTCTGTTCCTTGTTTGCTAGCAACACAGTTCCCCTATAGAAGGGTTTCCTGTATGGGTTCTCACCACCCAGTAAGTATGGGAGATTGGACTAACCAGAATGAAGGCCCCATAATAGCATTATAATCTAATTGTATTGTACATACACTTTTGGTTATGAGACCCATAAAAAGCTGTATTTAGACCACTTTCCCCCCCCTCTCTTTCTAATGGGCAGAGCTAGGGTCAGCGTCTTGTAAGGTTGTGAAAAAAAGTTAAATCACTTAAACAAAACTCATGTGGACTTAATGTTGCCACCTGGCAAGTAGGACACTGTCCCAGCTAGTATTTTTACCAACTAACTATTTAGATTTGGATAGTTAAATTATTAGAGCTTCCATGAGGAAGCCAGTCAGTGTTGATCTCAAGGAAACAAGAGGTGAAAGCCAGAGAAGGAGTGGAGCCTGGAGAAGTGAGTCACCACAAAACTCCAGATATATAACATTTGCCCCTCCATTGCCCTCCACCAGGGATCTTTGAATTAACCCCTTCATTGCCCTAGACTACCTGGGATTGTTATATTAACCCCCTCACTGCCCTAGACCACCATGGATGCTTACATTAACCCCTTTATTGTCATACACACCTAGGAATCCTTACATTGACCCCCTCAGTGCTTTTCACCACAATAGAGATTTGAATCAACCCATTCCCTGACCTAGACTTAAATTAATGTCTTCACTGACCTAGACTACCAGGAATTCGTATATTAACCCATTTACTGCCCTAGACCACCAAGTTTGCAGCATAAACCCTTCTACTGCTCTCCACTAGGGATCCATACATTAACCCCCTTAATGTCCTTTGAACACCAGTGATCCATAATTAACCCCTCACTGCTCTTTACAACCAAGGATACTTATGTCGCTTTTGAATTATGATTGGGCAATTTGTCTAAAGTATATGCTGTGCTTGCCAGGCAAAAATGCCTGGTCTACAACATGTCCAGTATCGACATAACAAATATAGTCCGAATAATAATATTTCTGCTCCATCACAAATGCTTAATAATGCTAGGGCTGCTGTGAAGTGTCATGCCAAACCATGCCCCATTATGCCCCCCAACCCCACCCAATCATGTCCCCAAACCTCATCCCATCATACCCCCAAACCACACGCCATCATGCCTCCAAACCACACACCATCATGCATCCCAAACCACACTCCATCATACCAAACCCTACTCCATCATTCCCCCGAACCACACCCCATCAAGCCTCTAAACCCTACTCCATCAGTCCGCCAAACCACACCCCATCACACCACCAAACCCTACTCCATCATGCCCCCAAACCACACCCCATCACACCACCAAACCCTACTCCATCATGCCCCAAACCACACCCCGTCATGCCTCTAAACCCTACTCCATCATGCCCCAAAACCACACCCCATCATGCCTCTAAACCATATTCCATCATGCCCCGAACCACACCCCATCTTGCCTCTAAACCATACTCCATCATGCCCTACACCACACCCCATCATGCCTCTGGTACGTCAATGAAACCATTAGAAAATACAACTAGTTCCACAGAAAAACAAACCCTCATATGTATATGTAGATGAAAAAATAAAAAAAGTTATGAAGAATGAACGTGACAAAAAAGGACTTAAAAATCATGGTGGAGCAGGGAGCCATCGCCTCCCTTCTATGCCAATCAGTCTTGTTAGCTACCCACAAGATGTTAGTGAGATGTTCCAATGTAGACATGATGATGATATGGGTGAGCTTGGGGGTGATTATAGGCAAGACCTCCTGTGATATTGTGTATTTGGACATGGTTAGAGCTATGATCTGGTAGGATGTCATGTATTTGGGCAGGGCCTTTGTGCACGCTCCTTTGTGTTTATGGAGAGTTGACTTCATACTACAGGACTGGACAATTTAATCCTGCACAATATAACAGATGTGAAGTAGTTGTCCGACAGGGAATATAAAAGCTAAGACATTGGCTCTTCCATGTTGGCGACTCGGGCTCCACCATCTGGTGAAGATGCTGTAAATGCCGGCATTGTATCCTATACTTCCAAGCAATTTATTTAGGTGATATCAGCAGTGACCAGAACGGGGTCCTTAAAAAGTTCCTCTCGCGCCTTCTCTTATCTTCCACCCCTTGTAATGAGAGTGCGGCACCGCGGGGGCCCAATTTCCTGTCTACACATAAAGAAACTCTTGTAGGTTTAATTCTCAGGTTGTACACAAACTGCAGCCGAGCAACAAGGTTAGAAGTCTCAGAGGGATAAAAGCTAATTGGCAGTGTTGGGAAAAGGAACAAATAAAATAAAATTATTACCAGTCGAAAGGTTTTATATATTCACAAGTTTCCGGAAAACAAACAGAAGATAATGTGCTAACAATAATCCAAAAATATGCAAGAAAATATGAAAAATTAATTGAGGTTTGGAGAGGAAAATCAGATGCACAGTAAGTTTCACATGGATTTAATATGGTTGCTCTATAGGGTCCATATTTTGGCCACAACAACCGGCCCTTTTGGGTGTTTGGCCAAACTAAGATTACTGTAGGGCCAATAGTAAGTAAAATTCATGTTCACATGTTACTGGCAGTTTTGCATTATTTTTACCTATCATGTACCTCTCAACCATCCCAGATCTGGCGGGAAAGTCCCAGTTTCAAAGGGATGTCCCAAGATCCCGGGCAGGTGGAGGTATGTCCCGGGGATCCTAGAAATGTGCCATGAAACCCCAGGGCTCACTCTCAAGCCCCTACCATAGAGACAGGCTATAAAGCTCTTACGAGGCAACTTGAAAGATAGGGACCAGCCCCGGTTGCTCCTATCTCCTTTGCTATTGATAGCCTGTATGCAGTGTCGGACTGGGGTGCATAGGGCCCACAGGTAGAGTTGATTCTAGGGTCCACCAGTTGAGCTGTTTCTGGGCCCACTGGTGCAGTTTATTTTAGGGGCCCACCCTACAGCTACTGTAAATGACTGTACATGCCTCCTATACTCTGCTTCTTTCTTTTTGCTTCTATTTCTCTGCTTTTTTGCCTCTTCTGAGAATGTATATGCAGTTAAAAACAACTCTAGGTCTTACATGCCTTGGGGCCCACCGGGGTTTCCACTATTTCCCCTATGGGCCAGTCCAAGCCTGCGTGTATGGCACTCTTCTCTCTGGAACTAGGGGAACTGGCCCAAGAGTCATGGAAAGGACAAATTAGGTAAACAAACACTTAGGACCACATGTATGAAAACTGTCTAGGTCTAAAACTCTCTTTTTTGCCCATAACAACCAATGAGAGCGCCCCTCTCATTCTTTCAGAGCACTATATGAAATGATTGGTTTCTATGGGCAGCAAAGAGAGTTTTATACCTAGAAAGTTTTCATACAGGTGGCCCTTTGTCCTTCTTTATGGCCAGAGTGAGTAGGTAGACAGAGGTACGCAACCACCTAGGGTACCTAACTCTACCTGTCAGTAAGGAGTGCAAAGATGTATGGAGCGGGTTCAGGAGCTTGGCTTGCTTCATACACGAAGGGAGACAACTGTTAGTTATAGCCAGTGCCTGTCTTCAATGGCTGGGGCGGGAAATTAATCTCATCCCATTTAACCACTTAGATGCCGTGGTTAACATGATTATGGCATCTAAGCAGTTATCTAGGATGGTGAGCAAATATGACTCCCGAAGAAGTTGTGTGACAGGGAATATAAAAGTTAAAGCATTGGCTCTTCCCATGTTTGCAACTCAGACTCCACCATCTGGTGAAGATGCTGTAAATGTCGACAATATATGCTTCCAAGCAATTATTTAGATGGCATCGGTCCACAGTGTCCAAAACAGGGTGCTTAAAAAGTTCCTCTCCCGCTTTCTCTCATCCTTGTTATGAGCGTTACAAGGAAATAACTCCCATCCCAATTAATTACTTTAATGTTGTGCTTAACACAATTATGGCATCTAAGTAGTAATCCAGAAAGGGGAGCCCTCTCCCCTACACCAATTGTTCTCCTGATGCACAATCATGGGGTGGCAACTGGCAGTCATAGCAGCCAGGAGCCTAAGGAAAGCCCACAGCCCTGACATGTTACTGCCTCTGTTTAAGAAAAAGTTTCAGATACACTGTCCTCCCCATTTTTCAAATAAAGAGAAACATTTTAAAAAAATTAAAACTAATTTGTAAAAGTCCAATCTATTAATATATAAATGTATATACTGTATACCACATGGTAAATGCCATAAAAAAATACCCAACACTAAAATGATTTTTTCTTTTTTTTCGGTCACCTTGCCTCCTATCAGGTATCTGTAAATGGAACCAATAGAAACCATACTTCAGTCTGTAAAAAACAACGAGTCCTTTCAAAGGTCCAGAGACCAAAAAATAAAAAAGTTACTGGTCTTAAAAAATGGCGCCACAAAGCAAATTAAAGGGGTTTTGCCACGATCTCATTTCATACCTCCTGTATCCGGCTCTTCAGCTCTGTGTGCTCAGAAGGGGGAGTGTGTGATTTGTTTGAATTACATATCATGTGACCCAGCAGGATGACATCACCAGGCCTTTCCTCTCTGTAGTCAAAGAAAGGTCTGTTTATGTAAAGCATAGGTGAGAGGTAAAGTTTTTGCCTCCAGGCACAAGGGTCCTCAGTTCAAATCCCTGCAGGAACCAAACCTGTGTTTTTTGTTTTTTATTTCTCTTTCTGAATGCACAAACCTCATTGAGGTTTCTTTTTTTTAATTTATTTGCACTGTTTGACTAATTACTAAGGAGTACAGAGGACGGGAGTCGAATGACAGCACCTGGGGTTTGAACACTCAGTAGCTGCCAGAGAGGAGAAGTGATGTCTGAGCATGTGCGACCAGGAGTGAGGAGCTCTCAGCCCTGGTCGTATCCCCTGGAGATGAGCTGTAAACAATGGGTCACTAAAGGAGCAGCTAAAACAAAAACGGTGCAGAGTTTGTAATAATAATGAATGGTGAAAATGTTTGTTATTTCATTTGCAAGCTTCAAACGTCAATTTTACTTCGTGGCAAAACCCCTTTAAGTGAAATTGTACAGACCCACATAATATCGATAACGTCATTGTCACGGTTCACGCTGCGGCCCCTGCTACGGACCGTCAGCGTGCCCGTGTCTCTCGTGTCCCGGCCGCTGCTGCGGCATCCCCTGGTGTCCCTGGCTCTTTGCACGCAAATGGCCCGGCTCCTGCCAGTCCTGCAGCTATTCCTGCTGGCAGGTTCGAGTCTCCTTTGCTTCCTCCAGCTCCTGTTCGCACACATGCCCCCTCTAGGGGCACGTGCCGCACTGCACCCCATTTGAAGAGACAGCGTTCCTTTGTCCGGCCCAGTGACCTGTGACCTCTGGCTACTTAAGGAACTTCCTACCTCTGCCCTGTGTCATTTTGTTGATGTGTTTATCCTGCACAGAGCTTGACCCCTTGACTGCTGTATTGCTGCTGTCTTATCTGTACGTTTATCTGTTCTTGCTGAACAACTGTCGCTGCACCAATTTGCCAAATACCTGTGGATACCTGTTGCCATACCTAGTCAGCTACCATCCTGGATGGTGCCAAACGTTCACCAACTACACCTGGACTGTGCTTACGTTTAACGGCTACACCTGCAATGCCTGTCTCTGTTCCAGCACCATACCCACCAGACCCTGCATTTCGGCTACCCACCGCGTGTGTTACCATCTGCGCCCGCGGTGGGCCCAGAGGATCCGCCATACCCGCATGTTTCTAACCACCCTGGTTAGCGAAACATTACAGTCATTTTTACCTCTTCTCCAAAAAAGATGGCGCCACTGTGTTTTTCCCCTCATTTTATCTAGCTGGGGAGGGTGCAGTCGAAGGCACCATGCATCAGGTCAGGGCAAGGAATTCGAATGAGGGGAGGCACCATTTGACCTATTTCCTAGGGCACCAAAATGCCTTGTCCCAGCTTTGCCCTTCTATTTTGGGTGGCAATACCTGGAAATATAGCAAGGACCCCATTATAGGTTAGGCTGGCCCACCAGAGGATCTGGCCTGGTGTTGCTTGAAACTGTCCTTGTTTGGTTTGACACTAGTTTGACCAAACTTATGAAAAAATGTGGGTTTGGGTCACTCCAAACCTGAATAGTTTCACTCTGACCGTAACCCAAGCCCATAACCCTAATTGGAGTTGGGGTTTTTATTACTTGGTTTCAATGGGTTAACTTACCTGTTCCAAGGCACTTCCTGTTCTGTGGTGCTGTCTCTCTGATATCACTTCCATCTAACATCACCACTGGCCCAGCACCACATTAGCGTTACCTATGGGATGTTGGATCGAAAGTGACCTCAGATGGAAGTGATGTCAGAACGAGTGCATCGGAGGACAGGAAGAGCTGGAGAATGGGTAACTTAACCTATTCCAATCCAGTAAAAAATATTTAACCCTTAAGCTATATCTACACAGCTTATGTTAAAAAAGTTGAAAATCTGACAGTATATTAACAACGTCGTAATGTGGTTTTTGGCGTGGGTCTGTGCCAAAAACCACAGTTGGTTTTTGGCTTTCTGCTGGCCCAGTGCATTGACTGTACGGAAATCCGAGAGGAATCTGTTTTAAGATAGAACATTCGGTGGGCCCAAACTGGAACTTTTGTGAATTTTATACAGTAACAGTCCCCAAAGGGACTTGAAAATGTGAACGTGTATATATTACAGTAATGATGTACTGCCATACACAGGCATGTAATTTATTTCTAGTTTAACCACTTAGATGCGTGTCTAAATGGTTAAATGGCTAGGATCAGAGCTGACTCCGATCCCCGCAGATAGTGGCCACTGCCTGGAAGCCGCTGTGTCTGTAGCAGGCACAGATACAGTTGAAACCAGCAGTTTCCATACACTATATAACAAGCCCCATCTGCAGGTTTTCCTCACTCTCTGACATGAAATCAAAATAAATCTTCCCTGTTTTAGGTCAATTAGGGACCAAAATTATTTCTGTTTGCCAAATGCAGAATAATGAGAGAGATTTTTTAAGGCATTTTTATTACTTTCTGCAAAGTCAGAAGTTTCCATACACTGGGATTACTCTACCTGTAAACAATTTGGGACCGCCCATATGATGATGTCAGGTCTTTGGAAGCTTCTGATTTATTGGCAACATCTGAGTTCATTAGATACACAGCTGTGGATATATTTTATAGCATCCCAGAAACACACTGCTTCTGTGTGTAACATCATGGGAAAGTCTAAAGAAATCAGCCAAGATATCAGGAAGAGAATTGTGGACTTACACAAGTCTGGTTTATCCTTGGGTGCAATTTACAGGTACCTGAAGGTGCCTCGTTCATCTGTACAAACAATTATACCCAAATACAAACAATACAGGAATGTCCAGCCATCATACTGCTCAGGAAGGAGACGGGTTCTGTGTCTCAGAGATGAACATGCTTTGGTCCAACATGTGCATATCAACCCAAGTACAAAAGCAAAAGACCTTGTGAAGATGCTGAAGGAAGCTGGTAAGATTGTGTCATTATCTACAGTGAAACGAGTACTGTATCAACATGGGCTGAAAGGCCACTCTGCCAGGAAGTAGCCATTACTCCAAAAGAAACATATAAAAGCCAAATTAATGTTTGCAAATGCACAGGAACAAAGACCTACATTTTTGGACACATGACCTGTGGTCTGACGAAACTTACATTGAACTGTTTGGCCATAATGACCATCGTTACGTTTGAAGGAAAAAGGGAGAAACTTGAAAGCCTAAGAATATCATCCAAACTGTGAAACACGGGGGTGGCAGCATCATGTTGTGGGGTTGTTTTGCTGCAGCAGGGACTGGTGCACTTCACAAAATAGATGGCATCATGAGGAAAGAAGATTATGTGGCAATACTGAAGCAACATCTCAAGACATCAGCCAGGAAGTTAAAGCTTGGCTGGAAATGGGTCTCCCAAATGGACAATGACCCCAAGCTACTGCCAAACTGGTT
This sequence comes from Phyllomedusa bahiana, assembly GCA_025379985.1. Taxonomy (NCBI): domain Eukaryota; kingdom Metazoa; phylum Chordata; class Amphibia; order Anura; family Hylidae; genus Phyllomedusa; species Phyllomedusa bahiana. Next base: position 1,791 of record JAODAL010042126.1, on the reverse strand, counting down.
ATAAAGTGGCTTAAGGAGAACCAAGTCTATGCTTTGGAGCGGCCGTCACAAAGCCCTGATCTCAATCCTATTGGAAATTTATGGGCAAAGATGAAAAGGCCGAGCAAGGCGACCTCCAAACATGGCTCAGTTACACCTGTCAGGAAGAAGGGGCCAAAATTCCTACCTACTATTGTGAGAAGCTTGTGGAAGGATCCAAAATGTTTGACCCAAGTCCTATAGTTTAAGGACAAAGCCACCAAATACTAATGAAATGGATGGAAACTTCTGCCTTCGCAGAAAGTAATAAAAATTCTCTCTCTCATTATTCTGCATTTATGTGAATAGAAATAATTTTGATTCCTAATTGACCTAAAACGGGGAAGGCTTATTCTGATTTCATGTCAGATAGTGAGAAAAACCTGCAGATGGGGCTTTCTATATCGTGGATGGAAACTTCTGGTTTCAACTGTATATCTATCATGGAGCATTAAGGGATTAATGGGTCAGATGTGATATAACCACTTACTGACATTTGATGTACTGGTACGTGCTGGTGCCGCTAAGGTCCTATTTAGTGGGCTTACTCAGTAAGTACACTCCATAAGCTGTGGGTGCTGGTTGCTATTTGCAGCTGACACTCCCTGCAAATCATTTATAAGCCGCGGTGATTGCAGCGTCTAAATCAGGGGCGTAACTAGAGAAGCCTGGGCCCCAAAGCAAACTTTTGGATGGGTCCTCCCCGACCCCGAACATTTACCAGGACATGCAGTTAGATAATGTAGATAATACAAGGGGCAAATACCTTACCATACATATCACCATCATACAGCTACCAAACAAATCTCACTATACCAAGACTAACATTACCAATAACACTACTACATAGGAACCTGATTATAATGCCAGAAACATGACCACAAAGTGACTGAATAATACCCCTACACTATTACTGATCAGTACACAAAGACCAATAGTACCATCATATAGTGACCATATAGTGGTATATACTAGTGTAAACAGGTGCTCTACAGACTGTATATTACCACCATACAGTGATTAAATAGTGGTAGACACCAGTGTACACAGGCTCTGCAGACTGTATATTACCACCAAACAGTGACCATATAGTGGTATATACCTGTGTACACTGACTCTGCTGACTGTATATTACCACCAAACAGTGACCATACAGTGGTAGAAACCAGTGTACACAGGCTCTGGAGACATATAAGTGATTACAGTGAAGTTACATCTTGTGACTCACAGGTGACGTTTCTCTGACGAGTCGTTGACTTTCCCTTTTGTTCTGCATCCGGTCCAGTCCGCCATCATGATGACATCTCCCGACCACCTGTCCCTGGAGATTTAGACACAAATATCTTAGAATCCTGACTTTTCCAGCACCTCACTCCCTGCCCCCTGGCTACAAGGGGTCCATTAAGGCAGGCAGGGTTTAGGTAGCTATAGGGCCCCATATAGATAGACAGGCAGGGTATTGGGGTCATATAGGTAGGACGGCAGAGTGTAGGTAGCTAGAGGGGACATATATGTAGGAAGGCAGGGCTTAGGGTAGGCTATAGGGGCCCCATAGAGGCAGACAGGGCTTACGGTAGGTTATAGGGGCCTCATACAGGCAGGCAGGGCATAGGGTAGGCTATAGGGGGCATATATATAGGCAGGGCTTAGGAAAGTAGGGGCCATATTTATAGGCAGGTACAGCATATGGTAGGCTATAGGGCCATATATAAGCAGGGGAGGGGTTTGGGGGCTTAGGGTCTATATATACAGGGAGGCTTTTAGGGGCTATAG